>JBCAUI010110208.1:0-18831 GCA_038406195.1 Haplosyllis anthogorgicola
TGTCCAGGAGAAAGGATCAAAGAAAAATACAAAAATGGCTGCCAATTTGAGAATAATGGTCACAGCAACATAATATTTGCTGGACATTCATGGGGGGCATAGGTGCATACGTGTGTAAGATATGACATCTCTATGATCAATAATGTTCGCACAGACAACGATGACAACAACAACGACGACGACGGACAAACCATGATTCTATAGGCTCTTTGGCATTTATGCCAAGTGAGCCAAAAAGTGCCGTAAAAGGCAGGGTGTCACCCAAGACAGTAATTTAAACTTGATTTAACAATGTAAGCAGTGAAAAGTGTCGTAAAAAGACATGATGTCGTTCAAGACAAGTGTCGATCAAGACAAGTTCCACTGTACAGTGGAATCTCCTGTGTAATTCGTCAGTTTTTTTTGGGTGAAGTAGGAAAGTCATCCTTCTGAAGTTTACCGTTTTCCGTGAACCCAATACATGTATTTTATTCCTCAGGAAACTCCACTGTATTACAAAATCAATTACTTTATGGATGCAACTTATAAAACCGTTATTCTTACAAACTAGCAGACAAAATTAGCACCATGTGAAACAGTCGTGCTGCTGTTAGATATCCCACATAATGATCATATTGACAGAGACCGTTACAAATAGAGTACCAATATATATTGGTACTCATTTGAAAGGTATTTGAGCATAATTTTTGTGTTAATTTTAGGAACCAAATTCTTCAACACCACGTCAAAAAAAAATTTGTCACTACATGTACAGTTCATCTCTTGTCATAAGAAACCAAAGGAAAACGGAGCAGATCTATAGTACTTATTAAACACCAGTATATTCTATGTCTTACGAGTAATTAGCAGCATTCCGGCTCATGTTTCACTATTTGGTGGCAAATACTTTGGTTCCCTTCAGAAAACGTACATGTGCTGACCACCTCAAAGTGAGTAGATCTTGCAAAATTCCTTACCGGATCACACTCTGTGTGTGTCGTATTTTCTTTGGCATTGGACGTCTCAGTAGAGAGAATGTGACGAGTTTGCACTGGCTGTGCGTTTGCAAGACCGCTCGTCTGTGTCATCTCTGCACTTATATTTGAGCAGGTGAGTTCATTGTTGCAGATGTGCATGTCCAGGTGATCCTTTGCAGCAAAGCGGATTTGGCATCTCGGGCAATAATGGACGTACGTAGACTTTCTCTTCGGGCATTCATGCAGCACCATGTCCAGCCTGGACGGGAATGTTGTGAGGCATTCTTCACATTTAAAGTCATTTTCTTCCTCGAACCAATCTATGGTGGCATCAGTGTCCGCACCGTCGTCAGGCTGCGTCTGCTGTTCCAGGTTCTCTAATGGGGAAAAAGGTCCTCGGTCTCCTCCTTTTGGATCATCATTGTTCGACTTCACACAGGTATGCTTTTGCAGTTTGACCAACTGGTAGAATTCTTTGTTGCAACCGCCGCACTCATATTTGGCAGAGGAACACGTGTGGCTTTTCAAGTTGTTGACACTTGTAAACTTTCTCTTGCACTTGAGGCAATTGTGGGTTTTGCGGCATGTGTGACTTTGCAAACTTTCCACTGACGAAAACTTTGTACCACAGTCCCCGCATGTATATTCTGAATCAACACAGTGGTGGGCTTCCAAACTCTGACGTGATTGAAAGACGTTACCGCAAGGACGGCACTCGTAGCTAGATGCACTATTTGCACCGCCGTCAGAGCAGCTGTGTGCCTGTATCCTGGGTTTTGATGGAAATTTCTGGTGACACACAGTGCATTCAAAAATTCGCTCAGACTCCGTTTGACTTCTCATCGCAACTTCGTTGTGTGGCGAATCTGCTTGTCCATTATGTGCATTCACACTACTCGTCGCCACAATTTCTGGCGATTCTGATACAACAAACTTGCAACTAACCCCATTACAACTAATGGGGCTTACAGGAGGGCTTTCAAGGATATTTCTCAACAAAGACATCTTGGCACTTGTGTTTTTTGGGGTACTCCCCAACCTTTGTTTGCTGTCTCCGCTATCACCCACTTCGTTACATGCTTCAGCATTGCCAATGTCATTAACAATGTCAATCTGAGTACTACTGTCAACGTCAGCATCAGTTACATCGCTACCAAGGACAGACATTTTCTTCGGTAGCATTTGCTTCTTGTCTTTGTCAACTGTTACCAAACCAATAACATTACCAACTGCTTTGGTTTCCGTCTTCATTATGGCTTTCCTGGAAGCTGCAACATCATTACCAGCATCGGTAGAAGCATTCGCTTTTTCGTTCTTGGTTTGATCACTGGACATTTCTTTCTCTTTTCTCCCTCTTACTCCTTTGACCTGGCTAACATCTGAGGAGGTACCAGCCACTTCCTCATCTGTCTTCTTGGTACGTGTTCTCTTTGTTGCCTTCTTAGTGTTGACTAAAGCACTGGGTTCGACCAATTCTGCAGACCAACTGTCTGCGACTCCCGCATTATCTGTACCATTCACTTCCCTGATGTCAGTGGGCTTGCTCTCCGAACTTTTCTTTTCTAAGCCTTTCTTCTCTTTAGCTTTAGCACCTTGTTTGTTGGTTTCACGAGTCTTCGTACTACCTGTCTGACTCCCACTTGCACCAACACCCGGTTTACCACTTTCTTTCTTCTTTTTCTTTACACTAGCACCTTCAGTGGAATCGCTACGAACTTTGGCCGTATCATTGGCATCACCACCATTAGCAGTTGTATTTTCCATTACCCTCAAGTTACTGCTGCCTTCAGTGATACCAACATCATTGGGAAGTTCCGTTGACATGCCCAGTTCTTGTATAGAGCGTTTGTTTGCTCTTCGAGATACAATTCGTTTTTCTTGAGATCCACTGGAGCAGTTTTTTGCATTATCACTGGTAGTATTAGGTGTGCTGTCGTTAGCACTAGTGAATCCGGAACTGTCCACTTCAATCCCTGATTCTGTCAGTACTTTATCCAACTTTCCTGAGGTATTGTGGGTTGCTATGTGACGCTCAAAGTTCTTTACAACAGAAAAGCCTCTGTGACATACGGTACAGGACAGAGGTCTGGTACTCTTTTTTGTGCTACGAGTATAAGCGACCATATGAATCGTTATTTTGTGCTTTGTCAAGTTTTCCTGACGAGTAAACTGTTTGCCGCACAAATCACATTCGAACTTTCGAGACCCTTTGTCACCAACTTCATGTTTAAGCAATGTATCTGTATTGGCAAGTGTCTCTGAGCATGTTGCACGTTTGCACTGCTTAGGTTCGTGTATCTTCTCGTGTTGGATCAGTTGAGTTTCCTGATAGAATGCACTTTTACATTTGCTGCATTTATACTCCCGAACTTCACTGTGAAGTGCTGTATGCCCGTCGAGATTTGCTTTATGTGAGAATACTTTGTTGCAGATATCACACTTAAAGTTTAAGATCTCACTGTGGGACTTCCTATGCCTGCTTAAGTGAGTACTGTGGAAGTACGATAAGCCACATATTTCACAGGCATATTTCTTTTTCCGCGTGTGTACGGTTGCATGATCGGCCAAAGTTTGCATGGAAGAAAACCTTTTTCCGCATAAATTACACCGTGGATTTCCTTTTGTGTGCACTTGCTCATGATCTCTTAGTTTATACTTGTACCTGAATGTTCTGGGGCAGAATCTGCACTTCACCGGTTTGTTAATGTGTTGAGACTGAACGTGGAATTGCAAGTTCCATTTCGTACTGAACGTCTTTCCACATAGGACACACTTCCACTTGTCGCCATCTGCAAAATATATCATATTGAGGTAAGTTCTTAACATTATAATGTACACTTACGTATTAGATATTGAGACTCCGTTCTTGTACAGCTATTTTTTTAAATACCTTTTTGCACAAATATCTATTACATTTGGGTATTAGAATTTGTTTTATTGCACACGCTATTCTATTTGGCATAATTGCTCAGGGTTTTCTAGAAGACGGGTTATTTACACTATCTCATTTTTTCCGATCGGCAGTTTTACCTAAACTTCCATTCATACTTTTTTCTCAAAAAGATCAGTAGCAAATGCATTCCGATAAATTGAAAAAAGTCTCAGCATACATGTCGACTATATTTTAACATCGTTCCAATTCTAATATAGTTTTCTCTGCGGTTTGCATGCTATGGAACTGATCATTGTTTTGCATTCCCAATCATTACATACCGTTAAAAAGAATATGCAGTCGACACATGCACTTTTAATGGTGCAAACGATTTTATATCTTTTCTCCATCCGAGTATACACATACAGACATGCAAACATCCGTTCGTGTTTTCTAAACACATTCATAACAGATTTCATCAGACGCTGATTCAATCATAACGGTTACCTCTTAACTTCACATCAGCTGTACGTTTACTGCACACAAAAAATTAATAGTCAATACGTATCAAAAGTGTACATGCTATTTTTATGTGCACCAGTTCTCTCAGGTCGGTAAGTTATGAAGCAGTATTGCTGCTGCTTTCGAAATTCAGGGCACCTCATCGCTGAGAGACATTTTCACCGTAATAAGGTTCACCATGTTCCAATTTAAAATGATCACTAAATGACCCCACATTGTATTGCGATTTTACGACGACAAAAAAACAATTTTTTGTGTGTGAAGAAATGAATTGTAATCCCAAGTTGTGCCATGACCGTGTATGCAACTGAACTGTAGCTGTAGACTGGAAAGAAATTCTCTGAAACAGTTACAGTACGGCCATTTTGAGCAACACCCAACTTTTGCTTCACAAAAGTATCTTTGAAGGAAGTTGTTCAAATGAGGTATAATTATACACATTTTACACCAGAATATTTTACCTGAAAAGTATCATGTAAAAGAGGGTTTGCTCATCAGGACCTAACTGTAGTGTTCTTTCAGGATTAAATGTCAACGTTTTCGTTAACACTCGTCGAGAAACATGGACAAGTGGATTCTGTATTCCATTCGTTCAATTTGAGAGTGAGTGAAAATCCTTAACGAAAACCCTGAATGTACTTCGCAACACTGTTCAAAATGTCACTACGAAAAGCCAAAATTGGTTATCCCTAGCTTCAATTGCTGGAGAACATTTTCTATATTCATGTGTGGGAATCCAGTGTACCTGCACTGTATCTACAACACTGACATACGTCAATCTGTGGGTACCTATCTACTTCTCATAAATATAAAATGTTTTTTCCAATGATTTCCTGGGACTTAAAAGCTTAATAAAGTTTAAACCGCAAAAAAACATGCACAATTCAATGAGCCTACCATTGAGTCTCTAAACAAACCACCTCTCTAAAGTTTCAAAAATAACGTAAGTACATTTAGTTATTACAGCGCCAATAACTTCCTTTGGTCTGTAATCCGTTGATCAGTTACATACACCTCCCTTGAATATTGTGTACATTTCAGATTCCTGTGTGGAGAGGTCGAATTGTATTCAATTCACATTAACCTACCTTTGTGTTTTATTAAATGTACGTCTAGATTTGCCCTTTGGACGAGTCTTCCGCAAAGTAAACACACTAGCGTTTCTTTGTCTTGTTGGGTTTTTCCAACCAAATGTTGCAATTGATGCCGTTCCATATCTTCTCTTGTTGAAAACCCCTCCGGACAGTACTTGCAGATACATGTTTTGGGACTTGAATCTTGGTTACCTAAATAATTAATATTAGAATGGGTTAATAATATTACACTGTGGTAACTGAAGCAGGTATAAATGGTTTTGATCAAGGATCAACTAAAAACATTATGATCAGGTATTCAAAAATAATGTAAGTAAATGAAAACTCAATAATGTCTTGAAATTGCAAAGGGATGAAAAACTGACTTAACATGATACTGTGCAATAAGTTCATACCTTCAGCACATTTACCTCTAGTTTGTTTGGCCTTTTTGCAAGGTATTTCTTCATCATCTATTTCCTTCTGCTTCACTGCTGCACCGCGTCCTTTTCTCATCTGAAAGAAAGCTGGCATGAGACCAATCTGCTTTATCGGGAATAAAATTCAGAGTAACCAATAAATTGTACCAGGCAACATTCCATTTTGCACTTTTATTACGGCTTCACTTGTGCCGACTCCATACTGATTCACAAGGACGGATATTACATCTAATTCGCTCTCGTTCACGAATACAGTCGAACCCCTTTTGCAATGACACTTAAAATTTTTGACTCAAATGTCCGGGAATGGCATGGTGTCCTTGCAAGAGGCGTGTAGCACAAGACGTTCAGTTAAATCAGCTAAACGTGTCGTGGGGTTATGGTACGCGTGGTACATATAACTAGAACCCACGGCGTGATGATGAAACATATAACGATACATGCATGGGGATGCTCTAGTGTGCACTGCCCGACAGGCAGGGGCTATTATATAACCATAGAGATCACATTACCCACGCGCCCCAGAAAGATAGAGGGCTAACAGCCTGCAGCTGTCTGTTTCCACATGTAGGTCGCCATAGCGTCCTTTTGTATGGCAGTAGTTTCTACCAAACACGTAGTTTACAACAGGATTATCTAAATATTTTGTTGATATTTACCAATAAAATGGATTTTAAACACAAACATTATTGTGGATTACATTAGGCCAGACTTTTTTAATTTATTGGATTACGTTTCCCGCCGCTCTCAAAAATCAAGAAATTAAAAAAAACCAAAAAACAAATCAGAGCCCAAATAATACAATATCGTAACTTTCTGTCACTTCAACGAACATCGTTTGGAAAAATTCTTCATCAATTTTGTGAATTTTAATCAAAATTACAAAAATGTACAGCAAAGTCAATTTTTATTTTTATTTTTTCCGATCGCTGCTCTGAAAAAATTCTTCCAATGATACGTAATCCAACAAATAAAAAAGGTCTAAGAGGCCAAAAATAATTAATTGATGGGGCTCTGCCACTCATGTGCAGTTTTTTGCTTAATAATACATGTTATCATTTCGCTACTACGTCTTCCTGTGTCATAAAAATATGGTTTTACAACATGAGATGAATCTCTGGTTTTGCAGCCACTTTGATCACATGTTAAACAGCTCAGCTAAAATTAATGTAGTAGCGTAATGAGCGTTGGCTTACAGATGGGCAGACGGTGGGGAAGTAAGAGTCAGTAGGCGAAAATCAGGGGTCAGCTATAAATAGGTAGAACTACAGTATTGCAGTGTGGCATGCCAAGGTGGTTGAGATGTAGCCTAGCTCTAGTCCAGATAAACATGATAAACACTTGTGCCCTTCTGTCGACAATCATACCTCCATCGGTGTGTTGAAGTAAATACATACTTTGCATTTTATCTACAACAGAAACACACGACAAACATTAATAAAGAACACCTGTTTAATGCTACATAAGACCAGTGGTACATTGTTGAGATGTAGCCAGTGCACTACAACATTTGATCGCATACTTCCATCGTTTTAAAATGCTCTAATTTTCCATGAATTAACATGCATCATGGAAATGTATTACAATTCACTAAAAGAGTTCATAAGAAACAGCACCATATTTAGTGAGACAGCTGCAAATTATTACTCTCTATATTGTGATTTCACTCAAGTCTTGCACCCCGATTGCACACAGGATCAGACAACAGAGAAACCATCCTTATTCTTCTGATGAGGTGCTCTGAAATATCCAAATGCAAACTTAGATAGCTAACATGGAATTACACTTAAAATGTACAATTTAACTCAAAATGGATCAAAACTATGTAAGAGCGACTAGCAAAGAGCGACTGGCAGAATGTGAACAACAGACAATGCAAACTTTCGAGAACCATTTAAATACGACACAAAACGAACTCGATTTTTGTTGCTCTCAGTGACGTTACTGGTCATGTGAATTGAGTAATGTAGCTTATGTGGGTTACACGGCTGTAAGGAGAGTGGGCCATGGAGGTTTCCACCAGACTATCTGCTCCCTTCTACTGCCTGAGAACACATCTACAAAATATGTGAATCATAGCTAAAACGAGTCATGACTTCCGTGCATCCCTACTGGCTACATAAAATGTGCAAATCTACATGTAGCTACAGCTACTTTTACCGCAAGAGGTTTCATCTGGTACCAGTAGCCTTCCCAGCTTTGATGTTTATTAGCATCTTTAACTGTGGACGTTCTAATGCACTGAACGGGCCGACTAAATTAACGACAGAACTCAGATTCTAACCCTTTAAAATAATGGATCGCTCAGTGGTTGAAAAGGGGTCAAAATACTGGTCTGGTTTATGTATCTGATAAATTCCATGAACCTCCTACACTTGCGATACCTGGATAATAAAAAGAACAAAGTTAACTTGACGATTAATAGTTCTCTGCCATGAAGAGATCAGACTAGGCAATTCCACTTCTACTTCTTACAACCAAGTGCTTTGGTGCGAAAATTTCCACATGGTTGTATTTTCTTCTACCATGTGTAAAGGGATAAAGCGTCAATCGCACAATTTGTCCCTGGCCTGCAATTCATGACCGCCCTTTTATAGTCCAGTAAATTTTCTTTCTACACCAGAGAAATAAGTCCTGTCTTTGAATTAGACTGCGAGGAAAAGGGAATCAACAGCCAATACAAATTAATGTACTCGGGATAATCAACTAGTTCTTCTGAAATCTACTGCATTAACAACGAAGAAAATTAATAAATCAGATGCGTACTTCGCTACACCTCCCTTAAAATAAAATACACCAGTACAAGATCCTTTATTACAGCATATTACTGCCATTGTATTCTACACACGCATTATGACATGACATATCATTTGCTAAAAGCTGCTGAATCCTGTTGATACAGATCGAGCAAGAGCTACCCGATTGTAAAATGAAAACATGGAGGACACCTGAGACCTTGCTTTCTGGTCAACACTCTACTGTGTCCATTAGCTAGTTAACTAATTAAGTAGAAACTAAGCAACACACAAACTAAGTTTATTTGAATTCACAACAATTTACTCACAAATCTAAATGCTTGGCAAGATACTTGAAATCCAGCAAAGTTCAAAACAGTTACGGCTGTAATACTAAACTTTTCCCCTTAAACCGGATCTTCTATCTATTCCATATTCAGCACACATTACTGAATTAATAAACAATTGTTGCAAAATTATTAAATTAAAATACATATACTTTAAACGTTCTTCTTCCAGGACTGGTGCCAGCAAAGACAACTGCTAATGCTAGTAATTGCTGTGAATGTAAGTCTAGCCACCATGTTTTTCAACCTACTATCACAATGAAGGAGTAATCATTTACCTATTGAAGGAGGATCAGGTTCCAATTCACATTCGCTGGCAACTTCGTGACGAGAACGAGACAGGTAGCGTGTGCTGCACCTTCTCAAAAGTAAACACACCACTCCAAACCATGTAGTCATTCCACGCAGTGCGTTGTCGGCAAGGCCATGGTACCTACTAGACAGGGTCGCCTGTCACACAACGGGCCACTAGAGGGCCCCAGCTATCGCACCATGGCGACAGGTCAAGCGACGGGTTCTCATGCACCTTCTTGCACCTTGTGATCAATTTCTGAAGTGAAAAACGACTTGCGTATTTTTCTTATTGTTTCAATAGGAGAAATGTAAAGTTTCCAAATCTACACAGTTCTTTCCTAAATCATTCTGCAGAAAGTTCCTGTAAAACGTCAGGTATTGTAGATTATAATTTATCAGTGTTTAAGCATACGGCTAAGACTATTGAGACTACGAGACTAAATGTTAGTGTGCCAGGGGAAGAATACATTTGTTAGCTGTGCGTTGTAGGGGCAAAAAATTTAATAAACATTTGTTTCAGTAATGTATTGGTTCAAGGTGGGCTTTTTGGGCAAAGCATTTGCCAACATGGCGAAGACAATTTTGTTGAAAGAATCGCGATTGGTAAAATAAGACTAATATGTATACTTCTTTAATTCGATGTAAAAACTACTGAAATTTAAAAGTCTTGCATTTTAAACTGTTTAAAAAGATATAAAGACTTACCATTTTATCCAAGTTCTTATTTTGTGTACGTACGTGAATTTCATTTTGTGATGTACTGTAATTTTAAATTACTCTTATTGATGTACTTGTTTTCATTTAATTTTTGAATGTCACCAGGATGTATGAATTTTATTTCATCCCATTTGAGTGTCCTAACCGTTAGTGTTTTGTAATACCAAAATCTCGCTCCAGGGAAACAATGGATGTTCCATTATTGCCAAAGATATTCCCGTTTCTTGTGTTATTATTTGATGCACTTGATGTATGTTTTCAGAGAGGAGGTTCTGGTAGTTTTAATGCTATTTACAAAGGCACCTATGAATAATATTGTCAATCGAAAACCTAAACTCTTTATCAAATGAAAGAAAATCCGAAACGAAAAAAAGATTAATGCAAAGAGACACATTTCTTAAATTGTGTGAACTAACTGGTAAGCAGGACAACCAAACCTCCTCTCTCGATCTTTAACATGAAACGAAGGCACTAATCTTTAGACCGAGAGACCCGACACTTGCGGTCAAACAGCAATTTGCCATTGGTTACAGTTTTTTCACATTTTGCTGTTAGTAAACATATTTTAACAAGTAGTTAACTTGTACGTAATTGCAAACTGTAATGTAGATTTTAATAAATGCATCGATTAAATTCTGCTGTACAAAGTTAACAATATGTTTGCTTGTTTCTACTGCAGATTCACTTTCCCAGTGAAAGTCTCAATTGTACAGTCAAATGTTGAATTTATCTAAATTTTTCAGTGTGATTTTATACATTGTTCAAACTATTACTGCTTATTGTAACGTAAAACTGAAAAAGGCTTATTTATTGTGTTATTTGTTAATAATCTAAAATTTGCCGAAAATCTTCACTCTAATTTAATTAAAGTCTTGTCATTAATTTGACAAATTTGTTGTACATCTTAAAATGATGCACTTTTACGCATTTAAATGGTGCCAACATGTATGTATAATACACATACATTTATTTTCTTTCTGAAGGATTACACATATGTGACAAGTCTTCAGATTAGATTTTCATTCAATTAACGCTGGTTGTAGTTAAACGAATTTCGTTATAGGACTGATATTTTTCCTTGGGTGGAGCTTTCAGTCATTGTTTGATGTAAGCAAACTTGATATCCCGTTACCTATTCACCTCTTTGTAAATTTTGATTGCTGCCAATATCATCATCATTATATTTAAGTGAAAATCTGGTGTATATTTATATACTTGTACCTTACAATTTATCATCATACTTATAAATATTTCACTTCCCATGCATGCTCTGTTTTATACCGCTAGGTGAACATAATTTTACTATTGTACTGTAATTAGACTTTTCACTATTTCCAGATGATTTTTTTCTTTCTACTCTAGTTATCCATGTGTATCAGTCATGATCTGACTGAGCTTAGTCCTTGAACAGTGGAGATAATATCAAATGAAAACAATATTCAAATTTCTAATGTATTTTAAAATGGTTGCGTTTGTCGTAAATAATACAGTACAGGATGTGTAAACAATGTATTTTCGATTTTAAATATCTTGTATGTTAGATTAGGTAACTATTTTGATATTATCTCTACCGAGCTGTGGAAAAATGTTCACTTGCTCAATAACAAAGGCAATTCAAGCCTATAAACTTGGTCTATATTATAAATAATAACTTTTCAAAATCTATTTTTCCAAACTAAATATATCACTGCGCTGTATCAAAACAAAATATCAATGCAAAATTGAATTGTGTTTTAATTTTAATACTAGTAACAGTAGTGTATATTATTCATTGGAAATTCATTGAAAATGTTTTAAGATTTTATTTGCTGAAATAATTTCTTACGGAATGTTGATGATATCTACACTTGTATGTGACCTACACTTGTTCTGTACTCTGTACATGTACAGTAAGATCGCCTCTCATGTTAAATTGCTGGACAAAGCTGGCAAGCTGACAACACTTGCGGTTTGACGATATGCGTGTTCATATTTTGGAAAGCCTAGTTCATTGATGCATTCTTATGCAAGGTAAAGGGTGACTTCTGGAGAGGAATCAATCGGTTTTACTGTATACAGTACCACATATTACTGGGGCTGCTCTGCATTAAAACGTTCTGTATTGACCAGAGATGTAAGTACGTAACCTTACTTAATTGAAATATTGTGTGTTATGGTTAAGTTTTGTGGTCACAATAGACAACATCAACATTCCTCCATTGATATCATTTGACACTTCTTTGTATTAAACAAAGACTTGGTTACAACCTTGTTTTGATAAATTGTCCTTATCCATTTGACTTTGTATTTGCTCTGTGGCCCAAAAGAAATATTTGTAAAGTCAACTTTGGTTGAGTAGTTTACTTTTTGGTTTGTTTGGCAGCCTCTGTAGTTGTGCCTTAATAAACAAACATTTAACTCATTGATGTTTGACTCTGTGTATTTTGTATCAAGCGAATCCTCATATGTAGGATTTAGATGAAACACAGAATTTTGAAGCGATTAGCATACACACATTTGGTCAGTTCAAAATTGATTCAAATATCCAAAGTTGGTTTCAAGTCCAGGAAAGAAATGTCAGCAACACCAGCAACACCATAACTGTAAAGGAGGTTGATGTGCACATACATACATCATGACTTTTTGCTGTTATTGTAAAATTCCTCAGCCATACGTGTTGCAGCCTTTTTAATTCGTCGTCCAGTCACCTCAAGTCCTTCCTTCTCAGCGACAGATTCGGCTTGGTCTAACCAGAATTCTTTTGTCCTGCTAAAGTACTCTGTGAACTCTTCTTCTTCTTCTATTTCTGATACATCTTCTTGCATATCAGAATCTACAATGCGTCAAAGTAAATTAAAATCATCTAAAAACGTAGTAGACAAACAGGAATTGAACTGAAAGGTTAATACGACAGAAATACCACAAAAGTGAAGATTTGATTAGAAAAGAAAATGACAAATTCGATATCACGGAGTTGTGCTCAATGAAGCACATTTGTCAAGTTACACTTTACAACAGGCATATTCAACATTCTTGATAAAACTGATGTCAATGATGATTTTCAATACTATGCTTCTATATTAAATTCACAATAACAATATAATAAAAAATAGGTCCAGATGGACCTGAGCTCATTTGGCATTATCAAAAGACTAAAATGATATAAGTCTCAATATCACATGGAATCAAATAAAGTGTCTAAGATCAAATCTCCAGATGTGATCTGAGAAATAACACAAATATGGCTGCCAAACTGGAAATATACATGGGATCAATATATCTTTTTACAAGATATAAAAAGGGTGTCTAAATACGTAAGACTGCCAAATATGAAGCCTGTATCTTTAACTGCAAGTCTAGGAGAAAGGTTCAAAGAAAAACACGAATATGGCTGCCAATTTGAGAATAATGGTCACAGCAACATAATCTTTGCTAGGCTTTGAGATGGGACATAGGTGCATATGTGTTCAACATATTAAGTCTCTATGATCATTAGCGTGCTCAGGGTGAGTGTGCACAGACAACACCGACGACAATGCCAACGACAACGACGGACAATTCACGATTCTGTAGCCAAAAATTATATATATATATATGAGATACATTCGTGTAAATACCTTCATCATCTTCACCTTCAGCACCTTCAGTTTCCATTTCTTCATCCTCACTGTCATCAGAGGACGAACTGTCCGATTCTTTGTACTGTTTTAACTGCAATAGATAGTGAAGGTAAGCTGCCGAACAAAAGCAAGAAATTCGTTTTTTACCTTAGCATGAGCATACAAATTGTCTACATTATTAGTAATATTATTAATTTACATCATTAGTCCAGGGCTCGAATTAGTGAAAAATCCTAGGTTTCCTGCAGGGCAAGCTAGCTTTTAAATCAGGTTGCCCGAAAAAAATTCAGGTGGTCCTGATTTGTATTCACTGGAACACAGGTCTCAAATTTCACTTTTATTGTACAGTAACAGCCATATTTATAATTCACTTACCATTTGCACAAAGATAATTGGAAAATATGGGTTGCCCTGCAGGGCAACCTGGGGAAAATCTTGGGTTGCCTGAGACAGTTTCAGGTCGAAATTTCGAGCGGGCGAGTCACTAATTCGAGTCCTGATTAGTCCATATTATTAGTAATGCTGAAAAATATATATCTATGATGGATCTATGGTTCTGAGGTTAGTTAACCAGGCAATGATCCTGAGTGGCAATTTGGTAACAAATTTAAATTTCAAGGAAGTCACAGGGCTCGAATTAGTGAAAAATCCAAGGTTGCCTGCAGGGCAACCTGACTGAAATCAGGTTTCCCGAAGCAAATTGAGCTGGTCCTGAATTAATTTATACCACAAGCAAAAAAAAAACATTGTAAAATTTTGGTTGTCCTCTAGGGCAATCTAGGGGAAATCTTGGCGTGTGCAAGACAGCTTTAAGTCGAAATTTCGACCGGACCAGTCACTAATTCAAACCCCAAGTCATGTCAGGTGCATTGTGGTACAAATGCCATTTTCATAAGGGAGGTCCCCGTCTCAATAACCTTAAAATGGTTACTAAATTATATTCAGTATCATAGAAACGACAAATATTTTTAACTTATAAAAATATTTGTCCTCATTTTCTCGTTGCGATAAAAAAAAATGCTATCAAGTTTACCTTCGCTTCTAGGTCACTTTCGATTATAACATTCCACTCATCGAGTTTATGTAGATCGAGGGAGTGCATGTCCGATAATGTTAATTGTTTGTCGCCCGCTTCATATATACCACCATACATATACAATATCCCGTGCTTTACAGCTAGTAACGTGTTCATTCTTGGATGTGGCACAAATAGCACTGGACTGTCCGAATTGGTCTGTTGGACCGCACTAGAACTAACACTTTGTGGTCCTATTTTGACAGTGAATATTTCGTCAGTGTCACCATGACTAGATGCGGCTGCACCCCGTGTTTCCAGTGCATCAGTATTGTTCTCCCCATCAAGCTCATTCACATTCAAGTTTTCTAGATCTTCTTCCATGTCCTCTTCATCTTCACCATTGTCTTCTTTCGTCTCACTGTCTTCCTCCATATCTTTCTTTCTTCTTCTTTTCTTTCTTTCACGGTCACTTTTCTTTCCTCTGTAAAATTAAATTAGTGTAGAACTGAGTCGGCTTGTACAACAGCAACACTTCTGTCATGTATGATCCTACATAACTCATTAGTTTGAACATTAAATAAGCATCCGGAGGCCAAGTGGCTGCATGTAATATAATATTACCTTAAGAAAACTTCGTGCCATTTTCCGGAGTCTAATTCTAAGTTGTACATTTCGTTGTAGAATACACCTTGCATATCTTCTTCGTCTTCTTCCTGCAGTTGCATAAAATGTACCAAAAATTACTGGTGCTCATAACCTTTACCTTAATATGCCTAGGTATTAGCCACGAATGAATCTGAGGTACAAGGGCAATTTTCTGATATATGCCGACAACAGGCATAATTTTAATTTATGCTGTGTGTGTAGGAAATTGTTACATCGGAAGTACCACGGTGAACGTTGCGATTGGAAAAGTTCTAAGAGTAAGTGAAAATTATCTTTCCATTTCACTCACCTCGTCAAACACACCACCAAAAAGAACAGCCCTGTTGCCTGGAGTTGCAACCAATGAGAAGCCACACCTTGGTGAGGGACGAGTCCCAGACTGTTTTACGTTTATCCATTTCCACTTCTCTTCCGTCTCGTTACCATCTTTCTGTTTTTTGTTTTTATCTACAAGAAGCAGCATTTAAATATTTAGACAATACACATATCAATGTACACGACAGTAACTTGTATTGTATACTATGACAACACAATTACAGTAAAACCTGTAATCTGAGACCACCCGTCCTGCCACAGAAAAGTGGTCTTACATTACAGGTGGCCTTTAATTAGAGGGTTCCATAGAAAAACAATCTAGTTAGACAGCTTAAGTTACTTTGTTTCCTCTAAGGAATTTGTTTAAAATAGTCATTGATCGAAGTTTGCTTTGTGCTTTTCTTTCTCAAATTTACAGTTGTCCCCACTTATATTGATATTGTTTATATTGATATCCTATTTATATCAATATAATTCCATGTTGCCAAATATATCAACATAAGCAGGCACAACTGTACATATTCCTCTTCCATACAGGCTTGGAGTTGTGCTACAAGGTTCAACATCCTTACATTAGCACATTTCAGGGATACATCTTTGATGTTTATCACATCTTGAATACTCTTTTAAGGTCTTTAGCTCCATTTTTGATTTACACTCCTCTATTGGATTTTCATTATCAGATTCAGCTTCAGAGTTTTAACTGCTGTCATGGCAGATATATCTGTGGGCCCAGTGGTCATATCATCAAAGCAAATTTAGTGGTCATTATTCACAGGTAAATTATCTTCTTGGGGCCACAAAAAAGTGCTCTCTGGTCTCACAATACAGGGTGGTCTCTGATTGCTGGTTGAACATGTAAGAAAAACTATTGGTGCATCAAAATGGGGTCTTAAGTAAGAGGTGATTTTTGTTTACAGGGGTCTTAGATTACCGGTTTTACTGCACAGACATCAGAGGCAGATACGTAGTCTGTGGACCGCCCAATATTCTAACAAATCTAGGCGTGGAAACTAGCCATGATAATTCACATTTAATCATGATAATTTGTCACGTAAGCCATATCATAAGAATTGACAAGACAAGAATTCACAGCACATGTTATTGCCATTTCGTTTTTACAGTATGGTGTAGAGACTGGTAAGCTCTGAAAACATGGTGGGCGGCACTGGACCTTCTTTCCTTGAAAGATGTGTGCTCGCTGGTCTAGCAGATACGAAGCATTTTTATTCTCGATACATATGAGGTGAAAAACATAGGCCTAACTCCAGGGTTTTCTGTTTCGTGCGAGTTTAGCAGAGATGGAAGTAAATGGACTTCCATCAAAAAGCCGAAAAATCGCTCAATTGTACTCATTTCACAGGTAAGTGATAAAAAATTAAAGATTAAACAAGAGGTGAAAACCGGAAAATGGTATTTTCAAAAACCAAAAACCGGAAGATTTCCATCTCCGGTTTAGGTACACTTTTCTATTTTTGGTATCCAATCATGGTTTTCAGTTGCATATGCACCTCGTTATTGCTGTCGGGCATCATGAAGGAATCCCTTGCATCTTGTTATTAGTTTGCATGACTGTAGATGCTATTAACTTGGTCCGGACAAGCTGGGCAATCAGCTACACTTGAAGCCTGGTACAGTAGAACCTGCCTTGAACGACACCTGTCTTGGGCGACATCCTGCCTTTTACGACACTTTTTCCTTAGTATGTTAGCTGTTAAATCTAGTTTAAATTACCCTGTCTTGGGCGACACACTGCCTTTTACGACACTTTTGGGAGGGAAAAGTTCAGTGTCGTTCAAGACAGGTTCTACTGTATTAACACTGGCCTTTAGTGCATACTCGCATGTCAATTTAGATCTCTCACACTTGCGCACATACCGATTAGCTGTAGCAGAGATCTTATTGCAGAAATAAAACATTTGACAATGTTTTCAATAACAAAAAGTGCATAAAGCTTTCCGCTTGAACAGATATTAAACAGCATTTTAGGTTTTCAACACAAAACAATTACAATTTTGCATAAATAATTGGGCAGTAATTCTGAAACTAATCTATCTGAGGCCCGACTCCACCAACTATGTCACATTGTTTCATTGAATTAAACAAATTAAACAGTTTCAATCTTTTAAAAACGATGACGTTTCCACATGTGCTAAAATGCCTTTGATGTGGCCTGCATCATTACAAAAATAGCCTCACGATTTTAGCTGCATTTTAAGGAGTTTGGTGATTTTTCGACCTCTCGTGTGTGCATGGTATAGAATTAAGCATAAATTAAATAAATACTAAAAAAATAAGCACATAGCTAAATTTGCAACTTTCGTACAAATACGGGAATGCATCAATTACTTGTGTAGGTCGGCTATTTACAAACATCTCTCTTGTTATACAATTTAGATATAACCATATACATACAACAGAACCATCGTGTAATGTTACAATATAACCAACTATATAATAGAACCATTATTTACAACCAACTTAATAATTATCATATTTGTGCAAATTTCATTTGTCCACTGGTCACGAAATTCAAAAATTTCATATGTACAGTATATTCACTGTAACTTAGCATTTCAATTCTATTGCACATTTTGTGATGTTACAACATTCGATTATTTGCACAAATTTTAGCTACTTTTATAAGTGTGAATGTTTATTCGTTCTCTTTGTGTTTGAATTACTGTGATTACGACGTCTAATAAATTTGATAAACACCTGTTGTTATTACTTAAGTTGTCAATAACTACAGATTTAAAAACCACTTCGGCATTGCTTTTTCGTATTTGACCAGCACACTAACAGGTAACTGAAATTTCCGGTAAAATTATCATCATTACATTTCCAGTAGTAGCACTTTTCAAGGCCTGGTATCAAATAAGACATTTACTTGCTGCAGTACTTTGACGACTCAATTTCAATTAATTCCTTGTGCCGTTTTTATGGAGAACATTTAACAAGAATATCTTTAGCCTTACCACTTTACTCTGCGCTGCAGTTTAACAATAGTGCACAGCCGAAAATAATACTCTGGTGAAACACAGGCTTGTATGCTTTAAGCATATGCGACATCCCATTTACCCCTAATCCAGATGCATCTACTCCTATGACATAGGCCCTCTCCTATCCCTCAACACACTAGTTAACAATCCCATATCACTGAGTGTTCTATATAAAACTCAAGCCAACTTGGCACAAGAACTGCAGGCATCATTTAACTAGCTCATTTAATACTACTGATACCACTTGTGTATCCTGTTTACACTGTAACTGCAAG
>JBCAUI010110319.1:0-18830 GCA_038406195.1 Haplosyllis anthogorgicola
GACAAAAATGGTTGCCATTTTTTCCGTCATAATTTTTTTAAACTTTTGACCACAGAAAAAGTTGTATGTTCCACTTTTGGAAGATGACATATTGTTCCGCTTTCAATTGACCTACATAAAATGACCTTTTTTTGCCAATATGTACATAACACTTTTTCCCGTTCACGATCCTATAGTCTGGTTAAAAGTCTCATAGACTTTAAATCAGACAAAAATGAAATAAAACAAATTGGTACACATTGGTTATAATTATATGTAATTGTGTGGTATTGTTTACCTTTCAGTTGCAGACAGCGCATTCTTGTCTGGAGATGGGAGAAGGCAGCAAAGTGAAGGCACAAAACCCTCCTCTCCTCGGGCATTCTTTACCTGTACACGGGACACAGAGAGATGAGCAGTTAAGGTGTTAGAATTATTGATGAAATACATATTTAAACGTTAGCATGCGTTAAGGAAAGCAAAATCTGAACTGAAAATTATAAGTTGTACTTGCAAACCACATAATGTGGCTTTAATTATATCATTAATTCAAAAATATTAGATACACACCCTAAGTCTATTGGGCTGTGAAATATCGGTGATTGTTATTTCATCTCCCTCATCAAGTTGTATCTGAAAGTAATTTTATGAAGTTGTACAATTGCAAAATTGGTCGCTATTGTATCCCATTAGTGGCAAATGGTGTAGTCTACTAAGAAAACATTACATCAAAAGAATACATCATAAAACTTGAAACGGAATGTCTGATTTTGTCAAATCGAATTGATTCGCAATTTTTATTAAAGAAAAATTATTCATATTACGCTTATTGTGAGTTAAAATGTTAAAATTAGAAGCAGTTCGCATAAAGTCGCAAACCTCTCTTGTTTGAAGGGAACAGAGAGCCTTGACCACCGTTGATTGGTGGACTCTCTCAGGGTCAAGGACAAGTGGAGGGATATCAGTGCTCCTCTGGCTGAGTGCCTCAATTGTACCCTTCCACCCATTGTAGTTCTTAGTTAATTCCTGCAAAAGAAAGGAAACTGTGTTGACTTTGATTTTATGTAGTGAGGATGTTCCCTGTTAATTGTCTTAGGACAGTGACTTGACGACATAAATCCTAATATCTCCTTTTGGGGAACATATTTGGATTATTTTCCGAATAACAACAGCAAAATTGAAAAACAAAATCAGTATGCTTCTAAAAAGTACACGTATTAGACAACAGGTCAATAAGTACCTGGATACACCTGAGTAGACTTGGCGGATCCCTGACATACTTTCCAAGCAGCTTGCGTTGTTGCGTTCCGTGACCACTAGATGGAGTTTCAGGAGTCAAGGTCTGATGGATTCTGTACACAGTCGTGTTGATGTCATATTCACATTGCAGAACGTCGGCGAAAAACTGTGTCAACGAGGAAATAATACTGTTTACGTCGTTGGGCTTAATTTGGTAACAGTGGGTCCAGTAGAGAATACAGTATGGCTTTGTAGTATCTCAGGTGGTCATGACTAATATGGATATACAGTGTAAGCTGGTATTTTCATTGTTACGCATATTCGGTTTTCATGCCGAAAAGAAAAAGCAAAATTTAGTCAATAGGCTATCATTGATGCACGAATGTATTTTATCTTATATTGTAATTATGATTTACTACCGTTACAAGCGGATAAGATAACGTCATCTGCCCATGCTACCAGTAACTATAATAAAAAGGGCTTACAGCACAGAATTCTTGAGATGCTCCGACATCAGACAATGCTCTTACACATCGTTCCTTCAGGTCCTGAAACATTTCATTCATGTGAAAATGCAAATCAAAATGAAGGACAAGATTTTCATATCCTCGGCATCTAAGAGAATGTTTATTCATTCAGTGTTTGCCAAGTTGTTTACTATTTGTATGTTTCATTATTTCTTGGCTTCGGACTATTTTAGCTTGATCCATCCAAAAGGTATAGTGAGTGCAACTATAATAGATTTCAATTTACATTTCAGATAATAGCCTAAATATCAAACAGGTCTACGGGCATTAACAAATATTGGGCCAGAGAACGCTTGTTGATAGAGAGCTTTGCCTAAGAAGGGTACTTTTGCTTTGCATGCAAAATACCAGCTGTTTTTAACACGTAACTCTATTGTTGCTGAAATGAGACACTAGTCTGTAGCTAAATATTTGCCATGACAAGAAACGAGACTTCGGTATCTAGAAATATGGCAAGTTGTCATAAGATCCTAAACGGAATACAAGGTACAGCCATTTGATAAAATTACCCATTGTCGTCTTTATTGAAAGGGCTTCTAACCTTCAAGTACGTAAATAAAACATTCCATACAACATGTAATTGTATTGAAGAAATTACGTACCTTGCTTGTCGTGACCTCCATCCCAAGCAAGCTGCTCAAAGCTGCACTCTGAAAGTAGAAAAAGAGAAACGCCTTAAACATCAGTTTAACATGTGTACCTAGAACTAGGGAAAACTATTTAGTCAGTTAACCTGGGTGGATTACATAAATTCACACATATTATTTTTGATGCGAACATATATATATATATAAAGAGACTATTTTTGTCTGTATAGCTTATTACCTGAAATTGAAAGCATCAGTCGTACAAACCTTTTCAGATTATATTTATTTCATACCTCCGATGTACAAATGCTATGCGTCACAGCCCCGAGTTTCTTTATATTGCAACCTGTAATCTGTTTCCAACCTTTTACGTAACATTCGTACCGTCTCATATTAAAGGGATACACAGGCATGAGAAAGTACACTTTTTATACTAACTGAAATTCATCTATTTAAGTAAATAGTATTAAGCTCATAAAAGCATCACAGAAGCAGAGTTCATTGAGAGACGATGATCCTATCAGCAGCATATTCAAGTACTGTGAAGAAATGCGCCGTCAAACATGTCCAGCTATTTACAGTTAGCTGTTGGAGGTATATTGTATTGTTAGTTGTAAGGTAGACTTTTTACGAAACTATTTTTAATAATGTATCAGGCTGAAATGTCTCATACATCGCAGAAATGAACAAAAACTCTGAATATGTTTTGCTTGTATCCATTAGTACTACAATTTTTGCCGTGTGTTGAAATAGACATTTTCATGGAGTGTGAAAAATTGTGTTTGCCAAAAAGTCAGTCTCATCGTGTTAAACATGCGTAGAAAATTATGCAAAGTACCAAGTAATGTATTTCCATAAAATGGCATATTTGGTGCCATAAAACATCCTTTAGCATCTTCAATAAACTTATTGTTAAATTACTGAGGGGCAAACAACCTCCTCTACATGATTACGTTCACAAATGTACTTTCATTTTGATGCAGCTATGAATAATCGAAAACTCTTGTGTGTTGCATTACAAATAGTCTGATTTATTGCGTAATAACATACAAATAATATATTTAATCAGACAGAAGAAACAATATGGCTATTTATCATAATTCTTTATTTGCTCAAAGCAGTACACAATTGCGCTCAATTTGAAATGATATGTTGTGACTAAATTTTTGCCAACGTTCCGTTCATAAAATACGAATTGCTAAGTCAATAAAATGCACTAAGGAATGGATTAGCAAACTTAAGACCCATTTCGTTTATATTTTTTACACTTGGTATCTCAAAAAAGAATAAGCTGTGGGTAATAAGACGTATTTTCTTTTCAGGTATTCATTGCCAACTAAATTTCATATTTTGCTCTCATAGATATGACGCTACGGCCAGCCTGGTAGAATTCTTTCCTTGAACAGACGAAGAACGTTTTTTGTTCTAAAATCGTAGACAACTGTCTGTAGACAAGGTGGACAAACTTGACGTTCGACAGATTATTAATCTCTAAGTGTAACTTATACGCTTTCAGTAAACATGGCATAATGATAGGTTATTACATTTCTACATTTCAGCAGCAAACTTTGTATGCCAGCTACAAGTTATTTATAGAATGACAAAAATACATGACAAGAGTCGGTGATAAGATTCTCTCTGAATTAAATTAATTGTATTATTTAGGACTTCAATGATTTGAGCAGGAAAATAACTTCTTTCCAATGAATTAACTACTAGGATACGACAACAACTACTTTAAGATTGTTCGTCCTGCTATGAGCACCCCTGTTGTGATTAATATTTTAACTAAGTGACATTTAACCATAACAGCATTACTATGGGGTATCCAGAGGCATTACACACCTTACTTTGAAAGAAGTAGGGTGTTGCGACTTTATTACCTGTAACAAACCTTTGTGTTGATCATAATTCAAGAGGAAAAATATCACCATTATTTTCTAGTTAGGTTTGTACATAATCTGGGCTTTGCATATTGCAAAGCACAAAGTTGCTAAAGCATTGCCGTAACGTTGCATTGTCTAACAGTTGCTTTTGCACATGAAGAGTCGCCTCATGGTTCTTAGGATTATTACTAATTGACAGATACATCATCCGTTTACTCATTACTTTTGTAACAAACATTATATCATTGTTCCATTAGGGCCTTGGGCGATAAGTACTCTGGTGCCCTCACACTATCATGCGCTTTGGCTAACAAAAACTTCATTCTAGCCTCTTCTGTCTTTTTTTTATATTTGCTGATACGTTCTAAGAAGTTCTGATTCCTCGTCATGGCCAAAGCGCAAGTTATGACGATTTATTAACCTAACCCGGCGGTTTAGTCGAAAAGACACGTGAAATTATCAGATGAAACCTTGCTAGACACATCTGAACATCCGACATTTCCGCATCTCATTTGTAGACGAAATGAGATATGCCCGTATGCCAAGTTCGAGAAAAGCCTAAAGGTGCAAAAATTGTTATTTTTGAAGTCCACAAATGTGTGTTTGTGTAACCAGCTTGGAGATGAAAACTTCTTAAAGACATGCCATTGACATGATAAATCAGAAATTTTCGTTAAGTAGATAATTGGAAGTTTGCATGTTAAAATGTCTTCAGTTTGTTTTCTCGTCAAGTACATGGAAAGGACTTCAGTACACTGACTGTAATGCGCATTCATTCAGGGAAAGAATAGCCATACGTGGTGTTCAATGGTATAACTCATAGACAAAGAAATGAAATTTATTCAAAGCTAGCAGTCTAAAACTGATATAAAAACTTGTTGATTTATGTATTTTGTACATAACCAACTGTAATTGATAACTGTAAATTCCAACAGAGCATCAAGAAGTCATATGCGTGAAGGTCATAACACCTACACCTTAAAAAGTTTTACTCTATTTGGTAACTCTTAAAAGTGCTTTCGTTTTATTCCAATGTGAACATATCCATTTATTCAAGTACATTATCCAACTGAAAATGATATAAACAACTACAAGTACTTAATCACTGTTCATTTTGATATGTAATATTGCGCAATTTGCAATACAAACAGTAAATTTAATGATATATAAATTGACTTAAATGACATAATGTCACTACCGTCTAGACTTAATAAGAATAAGCCACGGATATCTTCATTTGTACACTGCTGTGTGACCTAAAGTATTCGTATTGGAATTATCAGTGTACTCAAAAAGATCGCGTGTACCTACCTACTGATGTTGGTCATAAACCACATAATATAATGCATTTTCAGTCATGTTACCAAAAAATATTGTTTATGTCCATTTTAAATGTTTTGCCAAATCAACTTGCATAATCATTGCAAACGCTTTGTTCCTGTACAATGTCAAAACTTCATGGATTGAAGCTGATAGGTTTAGAAAATACTAATCAAGTAATGTATTTAAGCACAACATTCTTGACATGAAATGAATTTCAACGAATTGACACATGCATGGAATAACCTTGTAGTTTCAAAACTGAAAGTACTTTTTGTCGAAGAAAATCAATAGGACGTCAACCATACCAAGACAAAGTGTATAATTACATCATTGGGACAAAAACAGTGGTAGCACGTATTTCTTATCTTTTTGGAATTTGAAATGTGTCACAATTAATAGCACATACATTCGAGCGAATGAAAAACAGGGACTCAAAACGAAATGACAGTAGAACTCAAAATAAATTGAGGTTGAATCTCCTCCAATATATCATGTCAACCGGTGCATACGAAAACATCACAACACTGTATCATGACATGTGAAGTAGACCTTCAAGGTGAGGTAGAAAAAAAACAAACATGGAATTTATAGCAAACATCAAAGGCTACCTGTGCAGTATTGTGGCTTATTTTAGCACATGTCATCTTGGTCTAAGGCAAGAAAACCTTTTATGGCACAACATAAAAATTCTTTGCCTTAATATGGGGACCTTAATCTATACAAAATAGCTCACCTACGGTCCAGTGTAATTACATTGATCAAATTAAATGATCCATTCTGCCTGTTTGTTTGTAATTGGAGAAGCTTGTAATCTCTTTTAATTACAAAAACTACCAAACAACAAATTAAGCATAACTTGACGTTTTTATTCACTTAATTGTTAGTGTCATTTATTTCTGTAATCACTAGATGTTAGTCAATGGGATTCATAAATAATTTGTGAAAAAAATACATCATGACAATCTTGCATTTATAGCGGAATAAAAATAAACACAACCACTCTCCTGTATGCAAATGTTGCATGACGGAGTCTGCCACAGACTTGCCCATAAACGACAATAGAGTAGAATTCAAGTGAAAAAAAATTCTGGATTCGTGTGTGCAGCGTATTCTATGTGTAAACGAGAGAACCCCGGATCAAGCCTCTCCGTGCTGCTTGATATATTTGTAGTTGGTCCACTACTGGTAACCAGACAGAGACTTGGCTTTAAACGCAACCATCCAGGATGAAACGGGTGGGTACCAGTGGCCTCAGAAAATGGGCTTGCACTGGTTCCAGGAAAGACAATGCAATGGCTGTCACCGCAAAACTTTAAATAAAAAATCACTTCTCAAAGGTGCATTTTTAAAAACGATTTGGTGGAGAGCCAATTATCCTTTATAAATGGTACATGTTGTTTGTATTGAATAAAATAAAAATGTACCCACATATCACTTAATCATCTGATTTTAATTACATGTTTGTTAAAATGAGAAAGTATTGATCTGTCCCGTCATGTAGACTTAGTCTATTTTACGTATATTACATGGAAATATGTTATGATATCAATCAAGGATCATACTGCTTAAGGGCAGATTATATAATCTTCAATATATGTATAGTCCTTGTATTGTATATTGCCAAGAAAATTCTCAAAGGTGCATGATATGTCACTACAGGTCTTTCCGTAATTGACAGTCAATAAAAGAAAAGTTTGCATAATGTTGCATGATAATGTTGACCCAGTTCATGCAATGCCTATCATTGCCAAGTTCTACCTTTGATAGTCGAGTTTTACACGATGAACATGTAGTCTATGCTATTTTGGAAAAAGCCAGTATTACCACGAACTCATTAAAACCGTTGTTAGACATTAAGATACCAAGATATTTTCTTTTTTACAAATCCAAGATCGCAATTATCTTTGTAAGGCAACAATACATGGTTATGTGTTTCTGCTCTACGCATGTTACATTTCCGAGGTCTTGAATGTGAGATGTCAGTTGATTATTAGTGGAAAAATAAGAGGAAACTCAAATCAAAATGCTACATTATTAACTGTTTGAACAATCAAAATGTCAAAAAGATAGAAATCAGACTTCCCATAATCTCATGTTGATACTAGAATGTCCATGTGACATTACAAAATAGGTTTAAATTCAATTGTAAATATTATCCTGAGAAGTGTATTTTGCCTTATTCTTCCAGGTGATATTATGCCACAAACTATGTTGGGATTAAATGTACATTAAAGTTGGTATACTGACACCATTCTAAACAGTATTGATCAGTATGAATATTTGTGCAAAAAAAATTCCTCACATTCATGCAGTTGTACACGAACGTAAATTTGGTGAACCTACGCATTGGTGTCTCACTGAATCCTCCAAACATTTTCCATGAATTCACTTGTCATCCAAACAATACAGAAGAAATATGAACTAAAATTACCAGCGTCTGGGTCAGAGTGTGTTACGGTCATTTTAACAAACTTATTGTGCGGCACTTATATAATTGGACAAGATTTGTCATTGTGTTGTGTTGTGCTTGCTTCATTAATGGAAGGTAATTTTAGCTGAAAAAATATTATTTTATAAATTGAGACATAATGGCCCTATTGTCAGTATCACCTTACAGGAATGTAGGCGTTTCCCTGGTAGAATAACGACAGGAGATCTGCAGTTGTTTTTTACTGTTATAATAATATTGCATACTATTACAGGTTATTGCATACTATTACAAAAGCTAATCAATCAAACTGTCTCAATACAATAGAAAAATATGAAATCAACAGCTTATATTTGCATTTCAATACTGCGCAAATAAATGTTGTAAAGCTGCTAACTTGTTTAGTAATCAAATAAATTGTTAAATTATAAATATTGTAATATCCCGCAATCAATGATTTAAAATTGTAATTTGGAGATTACTAAACTGTTGAACTATAAACCAGCAAACTATATAAGTCAATGACTTGTACTTATTGTCAAATAAATTTAGCAAACTGGTGAAAGAAGAGTGAAAGCAACAAAAAGTACTTCCCACTTATGCAGTCAGGCAAGGTTAATTGACATACAAATGACACATCATTGACACAATCTAAATGGTTTATCATTCTGAATAGGTATTCATAAAAATGAATGTCAACCCAAAGTTAAAACGTATGTACCGCGCAAAACATTAACAAATATGGATGTTTGAGTTTTAGATGTGACCTAAGTTTTTAGTGTATGCAAATATCTTAGATATGCTTCACTCAAAACAGTTGTCATATGCAAATATTACACATTTTGGTCTGGTGTTTAGTCATTATTATTTAACCACCTCATGTTTCGGAATACAATGCTTAAACAAATACATTTTAGGGGAATTTTATGCAAAATCACTCAACAGAGGGTGAAATAAAGAGTAGTACCTGAAACCTAATCACTGGGTCTTTCAGAGATTCTGAATTTAGGTAGTCTTAATGTAACAACTACGTTTTGTAGATGTATCACCGCGAAGCTTAGGCCAGACTTTTTTTATTTGTTGGATTACGTTTCCCACCGCTCTCAAAAATCAAGAAATAAAAAAAACAAACGAATCAGAGGCCAAATAATACAAAATCGTAACTTTCCATCACTTCAACGAACATTGTTTGGAAAAATTGTTCGTGAATTTTAATCAAAATTACAAAAATGTACAGCAAAATCTATTTTTATTTTTTTCTGATCACCGCTCTGAAAAAGTTCTTCTAATGATACGTAATCCAACAAATCAAAAAAGTCTGGCCTTAGGCCGTGACATATAAAACCAGCCTCCATTACACAATCCCGGTGTTTTCGAGTAACCAAACCTTTAACACCTTGGAACATGGGTTTAAAAATAATTACAGGCTAAACAAAACTGATATCACCAACGTCCAGGGATATGTACAACTGTACATACGTTATTTTAGGATCAAGGTCAAAGACTTGTCCAAATAAATTGTAACTCTAAAGCATATATTTAACATTTAACTATTTTCTGGGTTAACACATTGTGATTCAATTTTGCGCAGAATTCGACTGAACAAAATATATGATTAATAGCATTTTATTAATATGCTAATCATATGAGTCAGAATGTTTTTATCGTATATGAACAACGATGTCTTCCGTAATGACTTTGCATCCGAAATAATCTTTTTAAAATTTTAACAGAAATTTGATCCAAGTAAAACCTAAACATACCTTTCCCGTTCCTGCCTTTTCACTATTTGCCATCAAACCATTGCTCGTATTTTGGCTTTTTCGTTTAGCTTTAAGTTCACCATCTCTAGGGTCACCCATCGTTCAGACTAAGGGATCCACCAAGTTGTAAAATATACGACTATTTACAATGATATACAAGAATGAAATTTGTAACAATATCAAAAGTAATCCTGTTTCTCTTAGAGTAAACGCCCAACTGCTGACTGACTGCCTTCACCTAACTGCCAATATCCCTGCTGTATTATTATTATGAGGCAGCCTGTGTTTGTCTTGACGTTTTTTTTGTGCCAGGAATTCTTTCACCCTCGTTTTAGAACGGAAGACGTAAAGGTGTCGATGGTGAACATATCGAATCTGAATTTCAGTAGCACAGTTCCAAATTATCAAGCAAATGTCAATGGTTGCTACTGAGCATTGTTATTCATAAAACAAAGTGCATGGGGCCAGAGGCCTGTATCAAATTTGCAGCCGTGGGCCAGAGTGATTTTCAAATATCAGTGGGATGTATATTACTTGGTCGTTTCATTAATTATTCCTAGAATTTGATACCACAAACCATATCGTGTACAAACAAAGTGTAGGTTGACTACACACTTTGAGCAAATCATGATGAAAATCACTGATGAAAGAGACATAATTTATCTTTCACTAAGTGTTCATTCCAGGATACTCAGTGGACATCGTAAGTATGTATGACAGTAAAATTTTTCCATCACTTGAACTGTCAACTTACAAAGAGGGAGTTTTCTCATGTAATTTTATATGACAACTAAACTGTGAGAGATGAAACCAATCGACGGTATCGATTGCCATTTTGTTAAATAGCTTCAAATCAAATACATGATTTCTGCTCTAGTAAATATTGCTACATCAAAGCATGTAGATTAAATATACATCATGAGTTAATCGCCAATCCAATTTAAGAGTCGTGCCATATGTTACTTGCTGATTATGGCGGTTATGCATGCACAATTCATACACAAAAGGTGCATATTAGATGCATTTAACTGACCCGATAGTAACATACCTTCAACTTTGATTTTCTTGATCTGTATGATATTGTGGACATATCATATATCCATTTATTTCAACATGATCAAGTTATTATCCTTATTAGGGATCTAATATTAAGAGGAGGGTTTTAAAAGATGTTTACCATCTAGTCATAGCTAGTTTGAATGTCGATTTCGAATACATTACTAGAAGCTCTTACCACATACTTGTGATATATTGTTCCGCACTATTGTGTGCCTGAACCCAAAACAATGGAATGTTGATGGACCTCGGTTCGAGAAATGTCTTTTTGGCCTGTTGTTTCATGAAATTTTATGGATCCTCATGCCTGATGGCAATGAGGCTCTATGTTTTCAAGGGAAACCAGATTTGTGTTTCTGGCAGCCATTACAGAAAAGTTTACTAGGACCCCACCCACCAACCCCCCTCCCCCTTCCGGACTGGGGAAAATGCATTTCTGGGCATTTTAGACTATTCTGTGAAAAGTCGGACTAAATATGGCATGAAGGTCTGTGCACCGACAGGTCATCCTTCTCGTTCACAATTGTGATGCTCACAGGTTATGAACGTGTAAGTGGGTCTTACCAAAATTAAAACCATACAAACTAGAAATGGGTTTACTTTCAAGAAGTTTGGTAAGTCTATGTTTATTATTCAATAGCTGTTGTTTTTCTTGTGTTTTGGCCAAAATTCTTTTTCTCTGCAGGACACTGTTTACTCATTTGCAAGCTGTGCAAACAGTACGAGATCTTGAGTAAAACTTTATGTTTGAAAAGATCTGTGTGCAAGTACGTTTTGAATTATAAGTATTTTTAGCAAGAAAACCCAAAGTATTTAGCGTGGGCCTTTGAATATACCTTTCAAAGTCATATCCTTTCCCTAATGCGGGCCTGATCAAATTTTAAAGATGCGTCTTTCCGAATGTGTGCGCACCAAGATGGCATGTCATAACTGCATGGTATTAATGTCCATGATATGTCCTAACATTTTATTTGTAGATTTAGACATGTTATCGTAACTTTTTAATGAATTGATATTGACATTCATTCTAATTTATCAGATCTATGGACCTTCAGGTCAATTTTTAATGTTTATTTTTATGTTACATTTCATGTAATGCAGCCATTTCAGTTTGTGCATTAAATTCGATGAAATAAATGCTTAATGTTTCTATATTTGGCTAAAAGTACAAAGCGTCCCACATATTTACTTTCCTTTTTTTTCATAGTCTTTGAGCACCCTTGCCAAGGCAAATATTATGGTTTGTTTTTTGGATCTCTACACCTGAGTACAAATTGTTTCCAAAATCCAACTGTGCCATGATTCAAACAATCATTTAAATTTTGTACAAATTTCCAGTAATATTTTTCATCATGCCATGCTAAGTATGTGACCAGAAATGCATTTCGATTAGAGAATTATGTTTTGATTACGCTAGGCAAACCCCTGGAAAACCCAAAATTCCTGGAATCTACCGGCTGCATGAATGCGAAGACTCATTGACCTTGATACTGGCACTCCCTACCGAAGAGGGAATACACTTAACTATAACTTATCAGAGATCGTGTAGTTCATAAAATCTCAACTCAAGAAACCATTCAATAAACACATTTAATTCATTGTTTCCTACCTGTTATTGATTTCGGTCAAAGGGGAAACATCGTAGACATTCATTCCCTAGTCTGGAATGCGCATAACCGTTAATCTTATATATATCTCACGTAAGACTGACATGTCTGTGTCGTCAATTCATTTGAGTGAATTTGAAAAAAAAAAAGATTATTCAATAAACATTATTCAAAGTTCTTGGTCATTCAAACCAGTCAACTGTCAAAGCTGATCCTTTATGAAGACTATCAATCAAAACTTACACCAAACCATGCCAACTCTGTACACAAAGTCTGACCAGTTTTTACAGAGCACTGGGCTGAGCAGAATCCTTTCCAAATAAATGTAATGTTCTGCTATTCTCCGGTTTTCACAGTAATTATTCCAGTGTAAACAAGGGGTATAATGGAGAAGGGTGGTTTTAGTTTCTGTAACATGCACAGGGTACAGGCGAATGAAAGCTGGCGACTGACTCTAGGGTTTATTTGAGTACTCAGATTTTGAACTAGAAAAAAGTTTTAAGTGTAGAAGTATCGACTTCAGATATTTGAAAGGTTACGTGCATGCGATAGTGTCAATTTCATTACGATAAAAATTACGTAACATTAACATGCAATAGGCATAAATAATTACTTATGTTCAAACTTTCAGCAGAGACGTTGGAAATTTTAATTATGTGTTTACTTAAATTATATTCCTTTTTACCGCGCAAAATACCAAAATAAGCTCCTGAAACCAAAGTTTCAGATTGACATACATATTTACATCTGTGGGCATGATCACACTATCTTTACCTTGTAAGATCAAAGTGTAATGTGTTTTTACCCAAGTTTGGAGATAGAGGTTTGAAGGAGAAGATCAGCCATGATTGTCATGAAAAGACAGTTTAGCCGGAGGGGTTTCAAATACAAATTTAAATGACAAAATTATTTTCTCTAAGAAATAATGATTCATTCTGCTTTAACGTAATCTACCGTAAATGTCGGAAATAAGGCGCACTACCAAAATAAGGCATATCCCCTTTTTCGGCTGATCTATGGAAATTTTTGCCTCTGTAAAAAGTTCCAGACAAGACTATGGACTTTTTGCAAGTGACACATCTTGTTGCAGCTGTGTCCTTGAAGCTGAAAGTTAAATTCTCAGCTCTGGAAGGGGTAATTTCATGACAAACATAATGTAACATAATAGGAAACAAGGAAGTAAAACTAACCTGATTTTATTGTCATTGTCTTACACACTTTATGCAGATATCACTACTAACTAATACACACCATTAACAAATTATTAAGTGTAACTGCAGTGCTTGATATTAATTTACAGGACTTCCTGGATCACAATCATAATCATCCTGATGGACTGAATCTACATCAGAATCAGAGTACAGTAAAATCTGCATTGGACGTACCCCTCATTGGGCATACTACTGTTATCTGTGTACTGATTTTCAAGCACCAGTCATTTTTATTAGTATTTTGTACTCCATTGGACATACTTAGTGTCATACCTGAACCACGTACTCAAAAATTTTGGGAATTCGTGAACTTTTGCCTATGTATTTTACATTCCAAAAAGCATCATCACCGATTATTACAAATAATCAAACATCATTTTAAATCATAATATGACACTAAAATATGTCTTACAGATAATTTACTTTGGATTAATCCCTCCTTTATTCTTTTTGTCTGTTTAATTTCATATCTTTTGCAAAATGTGTATCCAATACTGGAACATGATGCCAAAATGTTCTCTGATGGACCTTCCATTGGGTGTACCTACTGTCATCCACATACTTTTTGACAGGGAAAGTAGGGAGTTAGTTCAATACAGATTTTACTGTATAACTCTGTTCCAAGTATGTCCTCATTGACTAGTCCTGCTTGCAAATTAGCATTTAATTCTTCTGCATCTTCCACTTCTGCAGCCTGAAATCCTTCAAATGGGCCATCATCTTCTTCCTGGTTGAACAAATCATCCTCAGATCCATCCATGGCATTTGATATGCCACATTTTTTGAAGATTTTTCTGACAATTTCAGGGGTTACCAAGTCCCATGACTTCTTTACCCACTGTAGAATTAGTGGCTTTGATGGAGGTTTTGGATTTCCATATCTGGTAAACTCTTTGGGAGCACTAAAATGCTACTCATCATATAGTTCCTCAAGATGTTTTTTGAAGGGGGCATTCCATGAAACATCAGCTGGCTGCACTTTCCCTGTGCAGCCAGGGGGCAGTGTTAAAGTGCCCTCTGACTTTTTCTTTGATCTCTTTTGTCGTATGACCTCTGAATGTATCCCAAACAAGTAGACGTCTATGTCTATATTTACTCCCCATATTTTTACCAGCCAGTACATGGTTATTTCAGCATTTGACCAACTTCCCTTTTTTGCACCACACATGTACACTGCTATTCCTGCTGGAATATCATGGGGCTTCAGGGGCCTTACACCAGGCAAAAGTACTAAAGGTGTCAGTTTGGTTCCATCAGCAAGGGCTCCTAGTATAACTGTTAGTCTTTCTTTCTGATGGCCAGTGGTGCTTGCTACTATATTCCTTTCTCCACAAAAATGTAATGTAGAATTTCCAGGCATTTCCATCCAAATTGGTGTCTCATCCATATTACCAATTTGTGAATCTTCATCCATATTACCAATTTGTGAATCTTCATAAGCCCTATTTCTTCTCATTCTAATCAGAAGTCATTGAAACATTAGGATAAGATCATCAGTAACTTCTTTTGGCTTTTGGCTGAATTGGGTGGTCCTTCTCATAACAATATTGTTCCTTCTTTTGAAATGTCTGTACCAGCTGGATGAAGCTTTAAATGACTGATTTCCATACAATCTGTGTAGTTTAAGACACTCCCTTCTCAAGGCTTTTCCAGTAACTCTACCCCCTACTTGCCTTATACTTTTTACCCACTCCACTAATCTTTCTTCAATATCCAGATATGGTACCTTACGACCTCTGCCAGGCAGAACTTTAGCCTGCCTTGACAGCTTTTTTAGCTCCTCTTTTTGTTGACACCATACTTGCACCCTTTTTCTATGTACACCAAATTGTTTGAAAGCTTTCAATTTATTTGTCTCTTCAACAAACTTAACCACATTTAATTTAAAGGCAGCTGTATAATAATTCCTGCTTGCCATCTTTACTCTTCTAGGGTCAAACTCAGAATAAATAGACTAGTACATCAGCTGCAACATATTTACAGCTTTTTCACAGGACTGACTACCCTCTGCAGACTAATAAATTACTACAGTTTGATACCCCCAACCACTTCTGCCCCTTGTCTAGTGTGGGAAGGTTCATATGGAATTTTTATGATGTCTGGAAATTGGTCAAAGGTATTTTTTAAATAAGGCACAGGGCAAAAAATTGGTCCTCGCACATGTGCCTTATTTCCAACATTTATGGTATGTATGTTACAATTACATGTATTCATGTACCTGGATAAGTGTATTGCACTTACACAATGCAAAAAATAGAAGTAGCTCCTGGAAAACATTCAACTTTGGCAATAAAACAAGGTAAATAAGGTACAAAACACATAGTAGAGGTTTTTCTTAATTCATACTTAGCCTTATTTTATCTAATTTGTCTAATCTATCTAATTAGATAGAACTGAAATGTGCTAATATCTGCAATGATATGTGGATTCAGTACATTCAAATAGTGTAATATGGTAGTTTTACCAGAAATGGTTCAATTTACATGCACTGAACACAATATCATATCAAGAATTGGTATATTTTGATGCATTTTATCCTATCTAATTAGTCAGATTAGACAAATAAGACAAAATAAGACTAGGTGCGAATTAAGAAAAACCTAGATTGAGTTATGAGTCTGCGTTGTGTGTGGGAAACAGAACCAGCTCACAGTATGGTAACATAAACAGAAGAACATCTGTGAGTACAAGTGTAGCTACAGTACAGATGTTTTACAATAGATAAAGGTCAGTGCCAATCATAACAAGTGCCATATTGTACAGATTACAGGCTCTGTAGTTGTAGTGGAATCGCAGACAAAACGAAAGTAACTGTCTGTGTGTTTAGTATCCACTGGGTTATTTAGTGTAAAACTTTTCTGATTGACAGGTGTTGTTAAGTACTTAGTATTTTCTTTAATGATAAATCGGCTCCGTGGTGTTTTAGATAGAGCGCCTAACTCCGGATCCGAAGTTTATGGGCGGAATAGTTCAGTTGGTTAGCGCGTTTGACTTAGACACGCATCATTGAACATCTCACCACTGTATTGGGAGTTCTAATCCCAGCTGATGCATGCGAGAGGGTCCCATCTGGCCATGCTGTACACACGCTTAAACAGCGTACACCTCTGTTGGTGGAAAAGGCAGGTTTCATACCAGATGTGACCCTCGGGATCACTGCACACAAGCAAGTAAGAGTGTAGGTGAGAGATCCACCCTGGATTTAAAACCCATGGGGACAGTCACACAAAGTCCAAAACAAGGGTAACCAGTGGCCCCACAAATGCACCCTGGTCCAAACAAAAACTTAAAAAAGAGTTTACGGGTTCACGTTCTATGCATCCCTGCTTACCTGTGCATAATAAAGTATGTGAGAAGCGTAGCTGGCTGCCTGCTAACACTCATATTCAGTGTACTCTCCATTTAAGCGGAAAGCTAAAGCACATGAATAATACCACACAAGAAGGTTTTGCGGATACCAGGTGAATCCTCGCTTTAAAACGCGAGGTAAAACTAGAACAGTTCTTGTACAATCTAGGTTTTTCCAAATTAATTTTTGTTTACCTAATTAGTCGAATTAGCCTAATTCGCCTAATTAGGCAAAAATTAGGTAAATTAGACGAACCAGCCTAGTTAGGCAAGAAAATTAGGCAAATTGGGCGAATTAGCCTCATTCACCTTATTAGAAAGGCAAGAATTAGTTTGGAAAAAAACCCATTATGGCACTGAAAACTCAAAATAGAGATGGCTTCACAGTGGTGGTAACAGAAAGTAATTCCAGACATGAAGTTTGTGATATGTTAAAAAAACTATTTTTGTCACTTAAGTAAATAACTAATTTTGGTTAAATTTTGGCTAAAATTTTGAATTTACCACATGTTTTGAAAGAAAAGCGTATTAATCGCGTATATGAGGTATGTTAGGCAGCTCTTAAGAGGATTCCCTTGTTTCGGAGTAAAATATATCAAAAACTTCTTAGCCAAAATTAGTTTTTTTGTATTTCTCCAAATGAATTTGAGCCGCGAAAACAGTGGTAGCTCTCTGTCTGTCATCATACACCGCAAATATGAGAATATTATCACAAAACAGACAGTGATTACTCAATACAACTGAATACAAAGCGGCAAGTATTGACAGCCTAATCGGATATAATCTGAAAGTCAATTTAACTCTCCTTCTCTCAGTTTCCGTTAGAGTTTTATCAAGTTTGCGCGCTCCCTTAAACCAGTTCAGATATAGTATAAATTCAACACTATTCATTCGAATTTTACTTTTGATAACCGTCGATTCCAGGAATCAGGAAAACGTTTTCGTTTTTGAATAAGGTGTCCTTAAGGTTCCCTTAAATAAAGTTACAAAATGGAAATAAAGACCACTTCCTGCCTTATCATCATTTGAAAACTGTTCCTTTTCAAATAATGTCTTTCAGTTACTCTGCAGTACTCTGCCTGTCTGTCATAGAGTACTCTTGTGCTCTTGTGATCTTATTGCGAAAACGAACAGTAAATACATTTTGTAATGTTTCCACTGATTTATTAGGAAACTGAAAGAATTCGAAGTAAAAACTGTTGTGCAAAGCCAGTTATTCGTCGCTGTCCCTGCAATAAGATTTACTTAGTTTTTACTTCCACTAGATTTTTATTTGGTTAATAATAAAATGTAATGCAGAATTGAGATTCTAAAATTCAAAGTCAGTGTGAGGTCTGCTCCAGATCAATCTGGTCCTATTTATGGACACGTGGAAATAATCAAGATCTGGGAAACCTCTCATGTATTTGTGTTCCTAAAGGAAATTTTCCTCTTACTCTGATGATTAAAGTCAATATTTGAAGAATATTGAGTGTGGTGTCTCAATTATATGCCATATAGTTCAGAACTGATTCAAGAGGGAAAATATTGATCTCTCTAAATTTGGTTGGAAAATGTTACTGTTGGTAATAATTTTGTTGACAGCAATAATATTTCATCGAAGTCTTTCTGCCGCCACCAACTAAAAGTCACCTAATATCTAGTAGTACTTTTTGAACTCGACTGACTTTGGAATATTGGAATAGGTCTCTTATCCTTCAAATGAAAAGAAAGATTATCAGGGTAGTGAAATGGACCCAATCGAACGTTTTAATACCACAGATAATTAATAATTTCTCATAAAGTATTGTGACGAGTCTCGGGTCTACTTTATGTACGGGGTATTAAAGCAGACCTGCTGTTCATCAGTCTTATACTTTACTGGGGCTAACTGCAC
>JBCAUI010110430.1:0-18828 GCA_038406195.1 Haplosyllis anthogorgicola
TCAAATCTATGTGAAAATATGATGGTTTTACATGTGCATAAATTGTACAACATGTTTTAGGGTCACAATTCACACTTAGCCTTGCACTTGGATGATTCTTTTGTGTTGTGTCCAGGTCATGCATTTGTGTACATTTTGGTTCAGGGCATTAAGGTTGATAAAATAGGAGTCAGCACTTCCTAGGTAGGAATCCATATATAGAAGGCAGTAACAATATGGGTTGCATTAAGTTAGGTACAAATTGCGTTTTACGTTAGTTTTTCTTAATTGAGCTACATTTGTACAAAATGCTGAAATATAATTGCTCACTTGATGGCATTTGCAGGAAAATGCCTTGAGCGAGATAATTACAATATGTAATGTACGATTCAGGTTTCCATTTCTGTTTCATTGGTTTCAGTAAGCCAAAATAGGAAAACTGTCAACATTTGAAAAAAGGTGTTCTGCGTTAAAGTCGTGAAATTATTGTCGTTCTATTTAACAATTTAGCCATCTTAGCATTTCGATACGATACTTACGTTGTTCCAGGACTATTTGCATTCATATTTGTTAAATTTAACGTTGGAAAATTAATATGGAAGATGAAATGTTAGTTTACACCGTTTCATTTTGAAAACGATAGAAAAATACACTGTGCTAGTATTTGATCGATTACACATCATCATACTATTAAAGATTAGATTGTCACGTGGCTGACATACTACCAAACATCTTTTGTCTTCTGTCCTGTGATTGGATAAAGAGGATCTCCCCAGAGATCAGTATTCTGTTGTGTGACTGGACAAGACCTGTACTATTTTAGGTCAAAGGGGGATGGTAATTTTTGTTTTGGGGAAGAATGGGATTTATAGGAATGGACATTGGTTTTTGGGGCAGGTAAGAACTTAGGGAGTGTACTTTTTGTAAACATTTTCACATATTCTTCATGTGCAAAGCGCGGGTTTCATATAGTACTATTAAAGATAAGAAGGCAAGATTCTGTCGTGTAGCTGACACTCAATGACCTTTGGAGTTCTGATCCCATCACAGAACAGAATATGTTGATGAGGTCTCAAGGAAGGTCCTCACTGAAGTCAAAGCACACTGCAGACAGATTCCCTTGAAAGGGTAACCGTCCGAAGGGCGGGTTCCTGCTAGTTAAACAAATATATTGTTAATAAAATATAATACATTTCAGAAGTTGCAATGTCTTTGTGTGACCGTCAAGATTGATGCTCTTCTTAAAATCAGATGTTTTCGTAATAAATCACATCTTGCTGCCAGATTGCTGCTTCGCATATCCGAACTAACAATACGCATCTTTAAATGAGCAAATGGCACTGCTACTTCACTTCAAAGGATAATTGATGTCACAGAGTGGTCCTTGTGGGAGTTGTTAGGCCTTTAAAATCTACTTGATTGGTCTGATATGAAATGTCAGGTATGTTGTATTGTGTGGGTACAATTAAGAGAGAGACACTTTGATTTAGAATGCTTTATTACTTGGCAAAATCCTTAGGTGTTGTCCCTAGGTGCTCAAGCTATAAAGTGACTGTTAGCGTTTTAATTTGAATGTAAGCTGTGACACGGTGGGAGTATCTTTATTTACCCGGGGTACCCCTCACTATAGCACACATAGTTACATGCAGACTTTTACCTGGAGATTTCTCTGATAGAAACCACTCTCGCATAGAATGTTAAACATTGTGCCGTTGTTGATTTTAGAGCAAGAAGAATACTGGGAGTGGTGTAAATGTTTATTTTCTACCCTCACCTATTTTAAGTTAATAATGTAAGTGCATGTGTGGACCCTGTGGGGTCTAATTGAGTGTTTATCACCCTCACTCGTTATAATGCAAAGTCTAAATATCTGTCTATTCCTGGGAGGTCATTACTCTTGCCATTTACACAATACTTTAACCTTGTACTCAATTGTTATTCCTCTTGGCCGTCAGCAATTTCATGTTAATAAATTAAACAGGATGAAGGTTCTGTGGACCAGAGGATTAAATTTAATACCGTGTTGCAATGGAAAGAAGTCCGCATTAAGTTAACTAGACTAATACTATGTATTTTTGAAATTACAATAGTACACATTATCTACATCAAAATGGAAAAACGTATGTTCATAAAATGTACATCAAAAATCAGTTGAAGTGATCGCATTGTTACTTTGCAAATTTATAAAAAAAATATGTATATAAGAAGCTTCAAGAAAAGGCTGCGTCATTAGTAAGTAACCATACAAGGAATACTGCCAAATCAAAGATATTATGTCAAGAGCCTAAAAGCTTAAATAATGTACTCATCAGCCATTGCAAACTGTAAAACTTTATGAATTACAAGTTGGCAAACACAAGTCTGCTCTGATGATCAACATACTTAGTCATAATCAACAATGGTAAAAAATATAGAATTTCAACCGGCATCGCGAACAATTTCAAAACATTCTCAACGAGAGTCTAGAGAATAATTATTTATGCATGGGAATTATTTAAGTTAACGTTGAGAATTACTTTAAACTCTTCTTTAAATTTGATGACGATTTTGACGAACATATACACATAATCTTGTGCGTTGTTGTTGTTTTCATCAAAGGGTCAAAGTCCAGATGTTGATGTTTTGTTTCACTAAACCAAGAATGATGTAAAAAGTAATTTCCCTCAAGTCTACTTCACTTTTTTCAGTTAACTTTTTATTTTCAAAGTAAATTGCGCGTAAACATAATTGTTGCCGTATATCCAGAGAGGTGATGTTTCAATCACCTCTTTGTGTCTATCTGCCGGTTTGTCAATGCTTATGCGTATCTGTGCTTGTTAGACAATAACCTTGGAATGGATTGAACTATTTTATTGTTGCAGCTAAATTTAAAAATATATAATATATAGTTTCGTTTTTTGGGAACCAACGTCAGGAAAGCAAGTGACAGGTAACATTAAGAAAGAAATCAACCATACAAAATAGGCCAAGGTCATGTAGTCCATTGCACGTTGAAAAATTTCCCAATTTGTTTGGTGAAAAAGAGCAAAGGAATCAAGCTTTGAACTTTTAATTTTCAAATTAATCATATGTTTATGAGTGCACAAAGAACAATACTTACAAACCCTGTTCGAGTACATTATGGTTCCTTGAAAATCATTTTAAGAAGAAGAATCGCTGTACATAATGACAAGTTATATGGCATAATGTGTGAAACTATCTTATTTATATAAAATGGGCAAATAATATGAAATGAAAAACTTTGGAAGTTTTGAAGTTCATAAAGTGTCACACTTGATTTTACACACAAGAAACATTACTAAGATTTCACGCCCAGGTGTAGGCAGGATAAATTATTTGTCATCTGTCCGGATTGGAATATTAAGGAAGTAAGAAATAGGGAGTGAAGAGGTCAGATCATAAGGGTTAGGATATGAGCACCTGCGACATCGTTCATTCATACTCAAACAACTGGAAATGTGCACTCTCTACGTTAAGTTTTCTTCTCGACCTGTTTTATTGTGTAATATTTCCATCTTAGATCCTTTCAACAAAAGGAATTTGCAAGGAGTAGTGCTGAGAAAACTATACATTATGGAATCTTCCGGAGATGATTCTTTTTGTGCAATTTCCTTATTACCAGGGAAGACATTTGCTGTCTCTTTTATGACATGCCAATTTTTTCTTCTGTGCAAAACTTGGACAATTCATGTAGGTATTTGGTAAAGGTCACAAATATATAAAATAGTAATGATGTAATCCATACGTTACATATTTCTAGACATTTCTTTTGCAAACGGAAAGTTTATTCTCTCCATTATTTTCTTTGTGTGTCTGCTTTTGAAAAGAACAAAATACTCGGGTTACTGAATAAGTTCAAGATCTGGATAACAATTCAAATTTATATATTTGATCAAGTCATTCAACATGTGTGGGTGGGATTAATTCAACTTGTTGTACGTTTGAGAAGGATATGATAACGATTAGTAGTCTACAGTGAAAAGAGAATCCTTTTTATCCTATTTGCAGGACTGAGCTGGCATTATTAAAATCCTCCAAGCAATAGGCGAGTAGTATTAAATTGTATTTTTCCAGCTAATAATACAAGATAGACACATCCACGTATGTGTAGTGTAGTATGCTTTAAATAATAACTTTTCAACAGGGTGAGATGCATTTTAATTGTTTGAAATCCATTCTGCATTCAATTCTTTTGATATGCTAATTGTTAGAAAAATGGATAAAGTGCTAAAATTTGGGTTGTGTAATGGAAAATAAGTCTTATTAAGACAGTTGGGAACGAAATGTGTGGTAATAAGCCCTCTTACACGACTAAAGTTATGTGATGGGATGCTGAACCGCAATGTAAGCAAATGGATTTTCCCAAAACTCTGGCAGCACTTGACTAAGAAGTACAGTGTAATACTCCTTTACCGAGTGAGTGAAATATAAATATAAAAAAAAACAAAGTGAAGACGAAGCGAACTACACTATTAACCCAGTAACTTTTGCAACAAAATAAATTCACTGTTCTAAGTTCTAATATTTTTCTTTTACCACATGGAACAAATATCGAAACTAATATTTTGCCAATGAAACCATTGTTACGAAATCAAGACACGGATTTCTGGCCAGTTGTGCACTTTCTTTAAATGTTTAGCTTCAGGAAGGTGCTCAGTAGATTGCAATCATTTCCATTACATGAACACCTACTAAAAGCCATTGCTACCTGAAGACACAATTACATGTCTGTCTTCTCTGTATTATTACAAGAGGAAGCTAGAAAAATATAAGTAGCCTTAGGTCTGTCTGTCTTAGGTTAACGCAATCGCATAAAAATCTATTTGAACTGCCTTCGTTATTACTCAGTGTAAGAGTAACAGTTACAAATACATTTTTTATAGAATAAGAGTCATTGTAAAGTAACTATGGAAAGAAACTTGAGAAATTCAATAGTGCAGAGAACTTTAAGTGGGAACTTGATAGGTAACGTCATACATCATACACAGATAATGTATTAGGTTTGTATTAGCAGCGGAACAGAAATTTCAATGTATGAAAGAAAGAGCAGAAAATATCGACTTACTCTGAAAATCACATTTATGAGCATAAGCCTTAAAGGTGCAGACAGTAAAATGTTACAAGCACCACGTTTATGAGCAGTACCCAAATCTAGTGAGAGAAACATTCTCTTGGGGCTATTAATTTTGTCAGCTTTGTACAAATATCACTGTTGCCAGCTTCATAATTGTATCTTCAGGTAATACAAGGCGCAACTTTGATACAGTGGAAATGGTGATGAAAAGCCTTCAGACAAATGGTTAGCATGGATCGATACTTAAAATGTAAACATAGTCTATATCTGTCGGTCCAATTGTGGTCGAGCTGCTTCTGTTCAAAATGAATGCTTCGTGGGACAAAAGTGTGTTCGCCCAAACAATGTGAAATGAGTACACAAATGAATTTGAAATCTTATCAGAAAATAGTTCGTCAATTGCTTTTAGTTCGCTCAAAAGAAGATTCGCCCAAGACTAGTTTCACTGTAATTCATTAAGATTTAAGTTCTATTTGAAAGAAGGACCTTGAGTTTAGCTACTTCAAGATTGTCCTTCCTCTTACTGTTTAAGTTACTTGAATAAATTTCTAACTTTAAGCGTGTGACTTATTGGTAATTTCATTTCCTATTTGACGTAATGACGGTCTGACTCTGATGAAAAAGGAAGATCTCGGGATGAAAATAGATCATTGCTTCTTCTGCTTTATGTTCATCAATAGATAAATCAATGTAAACCTAATTTTCATCGACGCTTTGTGAATGTAATTATACATTTTGCACAGGTCATTGATTATTCTATCCTGACTATTCATGCGAAAGGAGTTGTACTCATCAGGGCAATAATGTTACTTCCCTTCGATATGATGATTACAATGCCTTCATCGGTTCGCTTGCTGCATCTTGCAGCTTTGACTTTTTAAGAATCAGCCAGATAGTTTGTGGAATTAATACCTTGATTACTAGTTATCTACTTCACTTACCAAGCGGGGCCTTCGTCTTCAGTCCACACACAAACCTGTGCCGTCACCATCTGGTGACATGACGTAACGTAACATTGCGTGACGTAACGTAAGGGTAGGGGTTTCCCGCTGGGTTTCCAGCGGGGTTTTACTTGTTCTTGAAAATCTGAGACAGGAATTCGAGCAAAAATCATGGTGGCCTAGCGGAAAAGCTGATCAAAACGATAGTAATTTCTGATCCATCAACGTCTTTGTCCTACATTTGGTTTCCAAAGCTAATGAACCAATTTGCTCTGATCGCTTAAATGTAAAGGTTATGTATCTTCTACTTTCATTAAAGAATGACGTTTAATTATACTGATGGGATAATTTGATAAAACACCATAATTTTTATGCAAATCAAGAGGAACGAAAGGGGTGTGATTATTATTTATAAAGATAAAAGTGAATCAAGCTATAACTTTATCTTTCTCTTGTTGTTTTTGCTGTTGAAAAGCATTGAAATATTTAACATAATAGTGAATCATGTTATAACTTTGTAGATCTACATTTCTTCTTTCTGTTGTTGTTGAAAAGCATTGAATACATTTAAGTTAAAACGCAATTTGTCCTCAGTAACCTCAGATGAGATGAATTATTGGCATTTGCAATTATCTATGAAATGGAAATGAATGTTTAACTATCTCATTTCGACGTATTTAAATGGAATCACATTACAATCAATGCCAAGTTCAGCTCATAAAGAGCAAAACTAATCCATTTGCTAATTGCACATTTAACAAAGGAAGTAAAGTGCAATCACTGAATAACATTCTGAATCATGTGATTACTCGTCTGTACTCTGTGTCTGATTTCACAGATATGATTACATTTTAATTACTACTGGCATTTTATTCTAACAATAGAACCATTTATATTTTATTCTATCGCTCATTGATAGCCAAGATTGATGCTACATAAAGATTTAATGGATATTTGAGATAAATGTCCAGATTAAAAGTTTATTCTAAAACGTATGTTTTACATGTGTTATCCAAAATCACATCTGATATTCTCATGATATTTAAAGTTCAGGGGAATGATCTTTTAGGGTAATATTTTATTGCGTGTCTGTTTAAGGTCATCTTCAGAAAAGTACTCTAAATAAACTTATCTCTTGTCCTTACTACGAAGTTGATTTCAGTTAATCGACAATGGTTCAAAATTTGATTGACGTTTATACCTGTGTTTAAAAAGTCAGCTTTATTTTTGTGAAGATCAAAGAAATTTACTGTGCTCCGTTTGAAGTGTAAACTAGTGTATTTACACTGTCTCTAATGACTCAAAGATGGATACAGGGAAAAGGAAATGATCATGGTCAAGCACATAGGCGTAAAAATGTATTTTCACACTCTGTTTATAATTGGAATAGATATTGAAAGTCCCATGATTATCTAGGCTGCCATGGTTCTATGAATATTTAGTAAACGCAAATAATTCCCCATTCAGTCGTTTTTATCAAATGAATTTGTGGAAGGTCGTACGAAGTCCAAACAGGGGTAATCAGTGGCCACACAAATGGACCCTGGCCCAACAAAACGTAAAGAAAAAACCCAGTTTTATCAGGTGAATTATGAGTCTTGTAATGACAGAAGAGTGCACGCTTTTTAAGACAAAATCAAGAACACTGTTTTATAACATGTGTGCGTATGATATAAAATAGAAAAAGGACCGGGTACTCATGGATCATGGATGCAATATGTTACTTGCACTATGGGCCGTATAGGTTTATACGGCCGATGATGGAACCAAGCAGCATATTGCTTGGTTGCCTGCCAACTCTGATGATGTAATTCCTTCTTTTCGGATGGTGGGGTTGTTGGTATTCTAGACTAAATAACTTGTGCATGGAATAAAGAAAATAAATTCGGTAAATATTAACTAATACTAATTGGGTTGGAATAGGAACCACTACCTCTAAGGGTTGAGTTTGGTGGCTTTTGTGTGTAGGCGGGTTTAGTTTTATCAAAACCATGAAACATTCTTGCTTTAAAGGCATTAAATCCGCTCCTCCGCAGCTGGTTTCTTTCGCCATATCGTGTTAGCTTTCTGGCAGTGACTTCTGTCTCCGTGAAACCATTGAAATGATGCATGAGGATTTAATACCCCACAAGGTATGCAAGGTTAGATCGCCTTATGAAAATATCTTCTCCCAAACGGAACATTAAGACAAAAACCACACCACATCAAGTTTGTTCCATTGGACCCTTGGACCTTTCACAGATTAACAAGTCAAACAGTGGTATTTATCTTCTGATGTTTTCATCTTTTTACCTAGTGTTTACCAGTCATTATTTATTCCCTCGCAGAATGTTCTTTCTTGTGTTATGAATAGCAGGAGAAAATACAAAAGAATTACTTTAATGATGGAACATTGGTTAATTTGAAAGCTCATTATCCTTAAAAGGCAGGATTCTAGAACTATGATTGGTCCTCCAATGGGGTAAAAAGCATTTAACCTCTATGTTGTATAATTAAAAGTAACTTCAGATTTGATTTGTGTGAGTATATCGTACGTTCATCAGGATACATTAATGTGTTATCCTGTTTTCATAATTCTCCAATACGTTGTTTCAGAACATCTGGAACCCTCTTGTAGTAGACGTCGAAAGTACTTGATCATATTTGCAGAGAATGATGAGGTGACTGAATTATTTTTAAACCATGTAGAAATGGAAAACTGCAATGATGCCAGGGCAAATATTTATCTTTCAGAAATCGTGCCATTCCTAAATAACTAACCATCGTTATAACAAACAGAAGAAGACTTGTTGTTCATGCTAAGAAGAATAACAATTCATAGCATCGCCTTTCCTCTCTCTGGCGAAAGCTGGAACAACTTTTGCTGTAGAAAACAATACTCGACTGTCATTCACGTAACTCTTCGAAACAAAACAAATTACATCAGAATTCAGATGACGAACAACTATAAATTTTGAAACACTAACATATCACGCCGTTTTTTTATCTGCGCCAATAACAGACCAGAATATTTTTTCATGAGCAAGTTTCTTAAATTCATTGAAAAAAGGACCTCCGTTAATTACATATTTGATATAATTTGGAATGTAAATTACGCAATGGAATTGATAACAGGTAGATTTGCATTAAACGAACCAATTAAAGGAAATAAGTGTAGCATTTATTTAGAGTAAACATCTCAATACAGCAGTGTAATTTTTTAATTTTTTAACTGTTTGAAAACACGTCGCGTTGAACTAAAGTCTGTCGTTTCATAACGTATTGATTATGCATATATATCTGTTATATATTTCCCTTTCCGCATACCAATATTCTGAACAAATGCGGTTATTGCAGTCATTTTTCGAAGCCGCGGGGAAGTAAAAGAATAATAATAGACCCAATTACATGTGGTTTTTGTTGACATATGATTTTACTTGTGTTATTAGTATATGGACTTCAGTACACGGAATTTGTATCAGTTTCGAAACGTCCAGAACAAAAGGACATAATAATTTCACACTGCGCTTTTGATGCGCCATTGTTCCCAAACTGATACGAATTCCGTGTACTGTAAAAAGAACATAATAAAAATTGTACTGAAATATTACTATAACAGTTGCAGCAACAACACATCAATGTTATTTCTCATTGGTATCATGACACACATAGGTGATTTAAATAGAACTAAAGCGTGACTGATCTTTACTTAAATGGAACATTGCATTTTAAAATCTAACAAAAGTGATAGAATTTTAGAGTGGGGCGTTTCTGTGGACACCCCAAACGATTGAGTGGCATTCGTTATTACAACATTGATACGTTCTATCACATCCAAAGTTTTTGATTTATGATATATATGGAATCTTATGTTGCAATTCATATGGCAATGCAAAATGCAAGAAAATGCTAAATTACCTAAATTACTTCAGTTATTTAAACAATTCATTGAAACGCTGAGTACATACGGGACCATGGTAGACGTCTTCAAAATATGATCATCGGGCCTTATAACCTCGAGTTTCCCGAGTAATAATAAATTCCGTCCATACAATGAACTCTCTCAAGTAACAGCTAATTAACTGCATAATCACTTGATATTACAGCCAATGACAATTAGGCATAGATGTTTCTATGAAAACATGTATTGTTGGGTGTTTTTGCCATTGCTACATGTAGAAAGATTGTTAAGGATCCGTACAATTTGTTTACAATTTTCATAGGCTAATAATTACTTGAACAATATTTTTCGAATAGTTCATTTCTTGAAAGAAATAAGTTGTTTGTTTGTAACATAATAGTGAAAGTGCTGCATGAGAAATAACATAAAAAATCATAGTACTGAAGTCATGAACATGATGAATTTCTGCCGTTCTGCCATGAAGTGATGAAACTCTACACATATTCAAAATGACTAAGCATGTATGTATACAATATGAAAGATGCTAATGTACATAGTTTTTTTTTATTCGAGACCAACTTATGCGGGACATGTGAGTAAATTAGTCAACACAATCGGCATGCCAAGACCATGAATCCTACTGAATTCCTCATATGACAAGCCACTTAGCTGGGTTTCATTATTACATAACAGCAATGCAGAATGTTCACATGTGTAGAGTGTTTTATGACACACACGTTCTCTCTGTCTTCCCCATGACACTCAATGGAATAAAGAATAAGTGGCAAGCAATGAATATTTCATACTTTTCATTTCAACACTGTCTAAATATGTTTGCACTTATTCCACAGGACACAAATCATATGTCGGACCGATTAAGGTAGTATGGAAGTCATGTCATATTCAGAAAAGACCAACATAACGTCAACGAGCAATGCTCCAATAAAGAATTTGTGGAATAGCTCTGTTCAATCATACATCGTTTCTGAGTACAGAGCTAATGAATGTCACCAATATTCATTGACTTATATTGAGATCTAGAGTTTTTAAGTTAGCTCTTCTAAACTTTTCCAATTTCTGTTTTACACAATTAAGTGAATCATTTTGTGCATTTTGTGTCTGCTTGGAATTTGAATGAAAATTGATTATAGTGACTAAAATAAAAGACTTTTAAATCCTTAACCTTTGACCTGTGATGGTTTGATTATGAACAATTATGAACAGTGTTTTAAACAATAGGGATATCCCCTCATTATCAAAACCGTGCCATGGATTCCCTTTCGTTCCACTTCATTGCATTCAATGCCTTCCATACTGCTTTAAGGTCACTTAACTCTGATTTTCATTGCTATATTATGCTAAATTTGTTTCAGAAAACTGGTTGGAACCCGTCCTTTGGATGGTTACCTGTGATGTGCTCTTGTTGACTGCATTTTCAGCCGATGATGATCTTCCCTAAGATCTTATTAACATTACAACTATTCTGTCGTGTGGTTGGACGGCCCGATGCTATTTTAAGGCCAAAGGTAATTGAGGTCAACGTGTTAAGCTTCACTTTTCAAACCTCATCTTTGTTATTAGTACAATGTATTAAATTGCGTGTTCCCAATTGAATTTTTGTTTACATTCATGTGAAGGAATTGTTTTATTTACGTTCAACTGCACAGGACGTATTTACCGTTCATAAATTTATGACAAGGCACGATGTTTTTCCTTGTTCATAATGAGGATTTAGAATCATTACCTTCCTCGTCCGCTATTGTGCACCAGATTATTCTATCTGCCGAACATCACAACACCTTTGTTGCATGCAATCAGCTATCTCTTCAATAACCAGAACCAACCGCAGATCTACACAATTGAAACAGAAAATTTTCTTATCCAGTACCAGAGTGAACATTGAGGAAATTGGGAATTATTTTCGTAACAATGAGCTTCAACAAACGTATCCTTTCAGTATATCGCAAGCCTTAGTTTCATGATGTTTTCGGTCCAAGGTATTTGCCCAAAATTAAAGTGCTGAAGACAGAAAATGTCATTTAGGAACGTTAGAAATTCACGCCTCTTTATCCACATCAATGGTACAACGTGAAGTTATTAAAGATTTTTCGTATTCATTATATCTGCCTAATCGACCAGATCTGGTGGATTTGGCAGAGTCATACTATTATTGGAAAGACAACTTACAGTGGGGAGGGAGGAAGGTTTGGGGCCCAGCTTTGGGGCCCCTGCACATTCATGACACTAAAATTAGCTTCACTTCGCTCAGGATAACATTTCAGGATAATTTTTTAAAAATAAATTGAATGTCTCTAAAATTTTTCGAGTCTTCCGTCGCTCAAAATTATTGAGAGTATAATACAATGTCATTACTACTGTTCTCATTGATATTTTCTACAGATACACCATTACATCCATTATACATCCCCAGTTCACCACAAAGAGGGTCAGAGAACATAACAGCCGCATTACACTGTTCTTACAACATACCTGATCAAATTTAAACAAGGCTACGTGCGATAGACAAAGTGAAGAGTAAATACTTGCAGGTCGTGCATGTTGTGTAAAATGTTTTGCCGGAAGAAAATCTGAAACACCGAGAGAAAGATAACCCCGTAGTATTACGAGGACAATAACAGTTGTAGCCTTGTAGGTGGATGAAAGAAGATGCTAAAAGGGCACAAAGGCTTACAAAGCTCTTAGCATATATACTTTGAACGTATACTGTCGCTTTATGAGTGCTGCTCGGTTTAAGTGACACTTAAAGAGTCCATATTAAGTTTGTACTGTAATGTAGCATTAACTTAAACACCAAAGAAAGTATCTGACTTTTGATTACAAGTCGTTTGGGATCCCAAATTCCCAATCAGACAAAACTATTTGTCTAATCTAAATTAATATTAAAATAACCTTAACATTAAATGGCCTAAGCTTCAAATCAGCTTCTGAAATTTCTATCAATTTGATATTGATCAGAACAAAAGGGAAAAGAAAATAATTCCATTCTGTGCTTTTGATGTGCTATTGTTGTAAAGTCAAATAACTAGTTATCATGGGTCCCCCTTTCATCAAAATTTGCCTTATTTGGCAGGCTCTCTTTTACTATTATTAACATAATACCTGACATTAATTTGGGGAAAAATCACCATTGTCAGTAAGAAAACATTTTAAAGTAATAGGGGCTATTACATCCCTTACTTTGAATAAATGATACTATAAAATGTATCAGCCGAATTAAGCATCCAGAATAAATAAGAGAATAAAATCGGTAAAATTTTGCCGACCTAATCCTTTGCGATTACTGCTACTCACCGACATCTACAAAACATGGATCATGTAATAACACCGCCAAGTCTCCTTGCAATTACTCAATTCTGCAAATCTCATTAATGTTGACCCATTTAGTTGAGCCTCATTCAGTGTTAACACTTGTGGAATCAGCGCCACTGTAAATGAAATGCAGCAGCCAAGGTTAATTACAAATAGACTATAATTGGTGTTGGTTCATCCCACGCAATTGGAACTCCATTAGGCAAAAGTTTCATAGGATTCATTTAAACAGTTTCAGTTAAGTAGTGATGCAGTATTTCAGGATTATCATTTGATACGTTGAATTTCATCGGTGAATCACTCTCTGTTACATTGCAAACTTGCTTCCGTGAAATCATTGGACAACAATCATCCCATAGAATTGCCGCCAAGTTACCAGCTCAAAGTAACTTTTCATGTATCTGCGTTATGGTTGGCTGAAGCTGAGGCGCTCAAATGAAGAGAATTTTTTAAATCAGGAACCCTCTCGGGAGCATAAAAGTGCTATTAAAACACATGCGTTTTCCAGCGTTAAAAAACCCTTGATGTGACCCAGTTTCACCAGCGACCATCGACTGCCAATTGCATGAGTTCCTGTTTAGAACTCTTTTCTTTTGGACAGTGAAGTGGATGATTGCCCAAATGTACACATTCTTAACCGAATAATTCAGTATTTTACTGTTGTCGCCAGAAGTGTCATGCTTGTAAATTTATAATTTAAGTAATTTTGAGCCTAGGAAAGACCGCATTCTCGGGATATATAAAATAGCAATGACAATGACTCAATGCAACATCATGGATACATGTTGAAATATAAGAAGTGGTCTCCAAGTATTTTTTTCACAAAAGACAGCTTTCTACATTGTCACCAGTTCTGAAACTTACTGAAGCTGCGAGATATAAATTCAGCTCACGATTTGTTCGTGTCATTTACTGAGAGAATGTCGCACAAAGCCACTCTGTTAGACGCCACTATATTCGCACAATAAGGATATTATCAAGTGTTACGTTCGGAACATTAACCCTAACGAGGTAAGAGCATATTTGTTGTATAAATAATATAAGGGAATTGCAAAACGTATATTAAAATCAAAAGGAATTATTTATGTGTAATGTGTAATTTTCGTGCAATGTGGCAACAGCGATAATGCAAATGTCACCGACAATATGATATCATAATGTGTGACCAGGGTTTGAAACATCGCGAACAGATTTGACCCAGTAATTGTTAAAAGCTTTTACTTCTTTCTATTCTGATGGTCCCTCACACGCAAAAAGCTACTGATTCAATCACAGATAGGACTACAACAAGCTAGTCACACGGACATTGTTAAAGTTTTGGGGGTTTTTTTAACCCTCATGCATCAGCAATGAGGTCTATTTATCGGACGAAATCTAGATTTGTGTTCTGGGCCGCCATTGCAAAAAGTTGACCCCAGGAACCCCCCCCCCCCCGCCCCCCGCGCCTCCCTCCAGACTGGGGAAAATGCATTTCTGGCCATTTCAGACAATTCTAGGAAAAAATTGACCAGGACCCCCCTCCCTTCGGACTGGGGAAAATACGTTTCTGGCCCTTTCAGACCATTATAGGAAAAAGTCTAGGGAGGCATGAGGGTCAGTGCTCCACCAGGACACCTTGTTAGTCTATCGCACATGCGTCGATAGACTTCTTTGATGGTAACCTAAAACGTCCATGAGCTCAAAAAAAGCACCGGGAACCTGTAAGATGGGAAAGGTCAGGATGCATGGCTTTGACCTCTGTTCAAACTTGTTCACTCTTCAAGCGATAGACTCTTTAGCCGCCAGGATAATTCTCGTTTACCCTTTGTTGGACCAGGCTCTATTTGTAGGGTCACTGAATACATCTGTTTTACCCTTTGTAAAAGTTTATTTTCCACGATTCATCTTCAATATTTTATATATTTAAATTAACAAGTGAACAATTATAATGTACTAAAGGAAATACAGGAAATATAAATTTTATGAATGCTAATGTGGCCAGTTTAATGGCTTTGTTTCTCTATTACATGGCACATAAGGCAATGCGCGTTTTAAGCCTTTAGAAAAGAGGGCGAGTATTCAGATTTCTGTTTCGTAAGGTTAGTTTCGGTGTGAGCTGTGTTTACATTCATGCGCTATCACGTATTTGAATGAGGAAACATAGATTTGTTGATACCGTTACATCTTAAATCCTTAAGCAAGCCAAGTTATTCGGGGACGGTATCAAGTAATGGATATACCACGAAAAAAATGTTGGTTATTTGGTGTCCGATCCTTTGACAGCACACACGTGGTATAAGTGACAGAAGCTTACAGTGTCTCCCACATTAGAAATAATTCAATACATTATGTTAGATCTCCATTCTATTCAGTAACATATCACCTGTTAATATTTGAGCATCTTAATTTGTCTAGGCATGTTTCGCCTACTGTAAGTCGTCTGATACTTCTGTACATGTGTTGAGCGGTACAGAGGTACATGACCCGAATTAGACCGATGACTACAGAGGTTCTTCCTTATTAAGATTTTTGTCAGATCTGACAGATTTGTCCTATTTGATGGATTGTGTACTTGAAATAAAGGATCCAGTGTTGTTTCTAATTGCAATAAAATAATATATTATAACTACAATTTATAATCAACAATATTTGGTGTATTTCTTTTTAAATTTGTACTAAAATTAGCAAATTAACCAGACCTACCAAAGAGGGAATTAGGAAAACACTCCAATACAAGAACTATACCAGAAGGTGACTATCCAAGAATAAAACTTGTGCTCTTGAAGGCTCTTGAATCATGAGTTTTCGCAGAAACATTCTTGCACAAGTTTGATCTTGAGCAACTGATTGAGTACACGGAATTCGTAACAAAAGTTTAACAATAATGCATCAAAAGCCCAGCGTGAAATTCTTTCGTTCTCTCCTTTGTTCTCTTCGTTTCCAAAATGATACGATTTCTGTGCACTGTGATCAGTGCACGTGAACTGAGTATAGTATGGATGTCCAGAGCGGGGCCCATCCCCATAGCGGGGCCCTTAAGAAAAAATGGCCGTAGCATTGTAATTCCTTTGTCAATTTGCATGATTGATGTCAAATTTAAATTGTATCATCATTTAGTATAGCTTTTGTGAAAAATCGCAATGGTACTAAAGACTGCTGTGAGATATAAGAGCTTGAAGTCGATATTTTTTGGGAAAAGTGACATTTTGAAATTTCCAAAAAAAATGACAATGTTTGGTTCGATTATTGCTTTAAGGCACAAACTGCAATTGACATGAAACTAATTTTAATACATTGATAGAGTCATACTAAAGGCCTAAAAAAATTTTAGTCTTCTGCAGCCATATTGTTGATATTCTGATGATCTGAAGTGAGACATTGATGGAAAATCCCATGTGGGGGCCTGAAGTTCCCTACACTGGGGCCCTAAAAGTCAATGGAAATTCCCACAGGGAAATTTCCAAACCCAGAAAAAACTTACAAAACTTTGTAAACAAATAAATAACAGTCCCTAATAACATATTCTGCAAAAAATTGGATAAAAAATGTTAATAAGATCCTTAAAAGTGAATTGGAAGTTTGGGCCCTACTATAAACACACCAGAAAAAAGGTGAAAATTTAAAATTGACTTCAGAGTGTTATATTACTCTAAAATTCAAATTCAAAATATAGTCATGTAGCCTGATAGTTGTAGCTTTCATCTCTAATTTTCATTTTCAGATTTAGCAAATACAAATTGGTGTAAAATTGAATATCTTGGAAGAGCCTTGCTCTAGGAACCCCTGGGCCCCAGTATTGGAACCCATGCCCTACACCAGGGCCCTGCAAAAATTTTGAAAAATAGATATTTTGATATGAAACAGGGGTGGATCCAGGATTTCCCATTGGGGGGGTGCCCGGCCCATTGGGGGGGTGCCAACCCTATTTTTGCCCAAAATTTAGCGAAAAGTGCATGAAAATGAAGAAAATTTGGGCCGTTGGGGGGGCACATGCCAGTGGCGCCCCCCCTAGATCCGCCAATGTGAAATTATCATTTTATTAAAAAACAAATTTAGGATGTTTTAGCTGTTGGTAATTAAGATTGATTTTAAAAAAAATTGGAAAAAAGTGTAAATCTGAACGAAAGATACGAGTTTCCAACATTGGGCCTCGCTATGGGCTACTATACTATACAGTAAAGTCTGTTTGAAAGGAAAGCCTATGAAGCGAAAGTTTGTCTCCAACGAAAGGAATTCTTTGCAACCTGTTGTATTAAAGTGCATTGTATTTGGTCTGTCTCAAGAGAAAGATTCTCTCAAGCGAAGGAATTTCCTTGCAATCTCGACATTTACTTCACGCAGTCTTTACTGTAGTTTAACCCCCGGATGCTAAAATGGTTTTTGATGCGTAAAAACAGCCCCGCGTTCAGTTTAGGAAACCACTTGTCAAAGTCCAGATCCGGCGGACGAGAGGTAGGGAGCTTGTTACAAGTTTACTGATTCTCAGAGTACAAGTTTCCAGTATCTGGAATAAACTTGTTAACATGGTGTTGGGGAGGGGATCGGTCTAGGATTTACATCCCAAAAAAGTCTGCGATATAGATCTATTCTCTAAAATAGATCCAAATAGGGTCAGGGAAAATCAATTTTCCAGGTCTGGGAAAAGTCGAATATCAGTGCTGTTGACTTTATAGACTTCATTTCCTACATGCATTTTGCATCTAATCTATGTCTCCTTCAAAGCCAACCAAAATTGTGTCAGTGACCAATATTCTTAAATTTGTTATATTTGTTTTATTCTTTGCACTCCACTCTTTTCCATACTCAGTAAGGTATCACCCGATATGTAATGAAATGCATTATAAATAATGAATTTCATTATGTGTAATGAATTTGTGTTTACATCTGACATGACCTTGTTTTGGTTAGGCTATTCAGAAGATGTGATTCCATGCTGTGATTGACCTTAAATTGTAAAACATTCAATTGTAAACATCCCATCAAGAAGGGAATATGTTTTAAATTTGGGAACTCCATTAATGCCAGTAACAAGTACAAATTGGAAATACAATGTGCAATGAATGCATACATTTTAAAGATTTTTGGATGACAAAATTTCATTTTATATGCCCATTTTTAAAATGTAAATTCATTATTTTTAATAAAATTCAATATGTGTAATGAATGCTGTGAGGTCAATGGTCGAGAGAAATTTTGATCACTGTAGTCTGGAGAAGATGTCCTCTACTCGTGGCATGGGCCAAACAAACTTCCTAGTGACCTTGTTTAGGGCTCTGTAGTCTATCACGAGCCTTTTTCCTCCAGTGCCCTTGGGTACCACGATTATGGGTGCTGACCAGCTGGAGTGGCTGCTTCGTATTACATTTGCGGATAAGAGTTTGTTTATCTCGTTCTTGACCCAATCGTAATTCTTAATAGCAATGGGGTATGGTTTCTGTGAAATGGGTGGAGAGTCTCCGGGGTCGATGGTCATCTCCATTAATGGTGTTGTTCCTATGGCAGTTTTGTCCTTTGCAAACTGATCCGAAAATTCAGTTAGAAGGGCATCTAGTTTTCTCCGTGTTTCCCGTGGTAATTCCAAAAGGGGTGGTTTGAATTCATCTGGTGAGACGGTTTCTGCCATCATCTTCTTTGTTGTAATGGTG
>JBCAUI010110541.1:0-18821 GCA_038406195.1 Haplosyllis anthogorgicola
TTCTCTTTTTTTGCCACAGCATGTCCAATTCTAATCTGTTCTATTATTCTTGTTTATTTCCTTCCTTTGTTCAGATCAGTTAGATTGGTCAGATTGGTCAAATGAGTGAGATCGGTTAGATTGGTCAGATCAGTCAAATGAGTGAGATCAGTTAGATCAGTCAGAGACCATGAAATGGTGTGGTTAGTGGCTGCTTGAAGTGGCTGAGGAGTGGCCTGGTTTTAAGTGGGGTGAGACAAAAGATTAAGGGGAAGTTGAGAGAGATTTAAGGATTGACTTTTACTGTGACCGAGAAACGTTACAAAACACCCAATATATTTGTCACTCTATGGGGATTTAGCGCTAGAAGATGCCGTCCTCTATGCATGCTCCACAGGCCATCAATGGGGATTCTTGATTTGCGACAGATATTAGGACCGCTCTCCTTCAAAAGCAAATACATTTGGTGTTCTCTATTGAAAGGGTGCATAATTACAATGCTGTTTTGAGCCTTTAAATAGTATTGGGCTTTGGAGAAGGGGTTTGTAGTCCAAGGTGTAGGAAAAAGCTTTCATTTCATTTCGTGTATATGTGAAAGGTAGTTTTCTCAGAAAATATTTTGAAATAAATTTGATAGATAGCAGCCAAAAGACTGTGTCGTTTTTCTATTATTTTGAAAAATTCACAAAAGAAATAATGAAATTCATGACACAATGACCATGGCACCGTTTCCCAGTTTATTGACCCGATTTCAACCTTTGATTTTTATGAGAATTGATTTTGATGATGAAATTTCTGTTATTATCAATTTTATACTTCGTCTACTTTACGTAAATGAAAGTTTATTGGACGAATTCATTATCAAGAAAAAGGATTGATAAACTATTGATTTCAAATAACCTGTTTCATCTTTGTCTTTCACTGATTCTATTCAGTCTCTGAATAGTCGTCATGCCGTTAACTTATTCTTAAAGCGAAGAATGAAACACTTTGACGGCACATTTTATTTCAAATAAGGTATGTTCTCACACAATTTAAAAAGTGAATTGGTTTGGGAATTGATTCTTTGGAAACTATAAAAAGAAAAATTATTGGGAGTTCAAGTTTTTGCAATTTGAAGAAATGAGACAACAGGCAATGAAAGTAATCACATATTTCGCGAAATACAATACTTAATTGCATTTTTATATGGATATTTATTTATATTCATTTTAGGTTGATATGGACTTCATAGAAGCTTCCTTGGTCGCCAATGACTTTAATATACGACCAGTAACCCTCGACAGTATGTGCAGTATCCGTTCTGAAGATACTACAGTGAGTAGGCCTTCAGATGGGGAGCAGGGCATAGTAAACCAGGCGGCAGACATCTCCGAGGAATCAGAAGAGTCTACAGGAGACTACATGCCCGCTATTGAAGATCTTGAAGAAGCGGCGACACGGAACAGGTCAACAAGAGCAGAAAGTGAAGCTACCACCACATCAGAACCTCCGGCATACTCGGAAACTACTTCCAATTCATGCTGCTGCTCACCGAGACAGTGCAGATCTAACTGTACCAAAGGATGTGTCTGCAAAATATTGAGCATCTGGATCGTAGTTCTCACGATCAGTTTTGGTCTGGCATTAACACTGAAGTTAGCTGTCTTTAATTCATACTCGTTTGATGCTTCACCGTCGGATCAGAGAGAAATTCACAGATTCTCTACAACATATTTCTGCGAATCAGTAGAAATAACGTCTACATCCAAATTCAATACTTTTCTCTTGCTGTTTCCCCCTGCTACAGGGAGCTCAAACCCAGTTCCGTTTCAAAATAAACTGAAAATAGGAATAGCACCAGGAAATTTTCAGTACTGGATGTTCTACTTGCTTGAAGGATCTAAAATTAATATAGCAATATGTTCACAGCAAACATCAAACAGCTTTGACTTGTTTATATTCCAATCGAAAGGTAATTTTGAAACATTTGAGTATGGCTGCTTTGGTGATGCCTGTCCTTATGCGTACAATCGAGTCATAAGTAACAATTCATGCGATGACTTTTCTAATAAGACACAATTAACAATGGCAATTGCAAACACCGATGACTATTATATTGTTTTATCCGCAAAAAACAGCCCTGAGACAGTAACAGCAATAGTTGACATTAATCTGATAAGATCAGTTTACTCATTATCAGCAATTGGTGAGTCGCTTTGTTTGGCACAGAACAGCTGCATACTCACTGGAACATCTTCAACATACGGTGTACTATTCACTACATCAGATAATTCTGCTTTCAATTCATTTAATGAGGTTAAGTGCCTAGCAGATGCTGAGACATACCTCTTTATATTTTTGGTGATACCAGTCATGATTGGCTGTGTCATATCCGTGTCAGTTGTTTTGAAAGTAAGGGGATCACGTGATCAAGATGAGATCGGTACTCAAACACCCAGGTCGAGGAGAAGGTCAAGGACACGTTTGTATAGTGGTCCCCCAACCTATGAAGAGTTGTTCCACGACGAGGCTAATAGAGGTTCTCCACCAGATGGAGCCACAGTCGAACCACCGCCTCCCTATCCGGGAGAAATGAGAAGACCCTCGATCGTAAGAGAAACTAGTAACATGGACAGCGATGGACAGAACACTACACACCAAAATTTATCCGAGGATGGCATAGACGGTGAATAATGACAAACGTAGCCTTTGTATACATGTACAAGCATTACATGCGAATAAAGAGTTGTTTCAGTTTGATCAATTTTGAAATCATAAAATGATACTAAAATATTAAGAATAAGACAAGATTAAATATGCCCAATCATTCACACTCGAAATAATAATTTAATGGATATATATTCCCTTTTTTGTCAAATTAAGTGTTATTTAATTTGGCCGGACTTGGGATAACTTAGCACAGAATCAAACTGTTATCTAAACGAAGAAGAAAACGCAAAAGATTTCGCAATCACTAAAAGGAAAAACTTTAACTAGCCACTTTCAGTATCCTGAAATGTTTTTGAATTGAATATCATTGATACCGGCATGGTATTTCACAATACCTATGCAATAAGCACCATGTGAACTGTTTCAAGAACAACTTTGCATTCCTTAAATGTTCTTATTAAGCAAAATATAAAGATAAGGTTAGAAATTTGGTCACCCTTTCTGTTTGTGTCTTATCTTCAGCAATCAATTAGCCATACATTCTGCTTTTGTTTGTTATGATGCGATTGACCACGTCTATCTGATGAAATCGTGCCATTTTCCTCTAGCAATGTATTCTTACTTTGTTTACTTTTGACAACGTGTCTTATCTACTTGGAATTGGCACTATTTGCTTTCAAAGAAAATCTTTTAACGATTTTTATGAAGAATCACGGAGTTTATTTTTCAGTAATAACAGAAAAAATATTTACTCAGTCTGTTTCGTGCCAGGCTAAAGATGAAAAAGTGTAGAAAATACCCAGTATTGTCAGCTGGTATTTTAACGTACATTCTTAGTTTCATTAGCTGTTACAAATTGTACACCCATAATATTATGCAACCTTTTCAGCAGTGAAACTTCTTGAAAACGTTTGTTAAACGCGTGTATTTTTTAGGTATTTTTAGCTAGAACAAACTGTCTATGTTATCATTTGAAATCGTTCGGGTAGAAAACGAGTTCTAATAATTCGACACATTCCTTCGCTACTTAATACGTGGATAAAAATCAAGCAAAGAATTTTTTCCTTTGATCTTCTTTTGATAACCCTGAAGCTATCAGCTCTATGTGTTTGCATGTCTTAGGATACCTCTGTTTATGCTAAAAGATTTTTACATTTCTCTTTGTATTATCTTGTGGTTGTCGCTATTTAGCTTGTTATAAGCTTGTTCCGGAATAATAACAAAAGCAATTGGTTTGCTTTAAACTGAGAAAAGATTGTACTTTATTTCTGCAAACATTATACATGTTGCTTGTTGGAAGTCTCAATCTAAACTGAATTTGAATTTGAAAATTGTAACAGCTTGGGGAATGCTTGCATGTGATTGGCTAATAGGCTACAGCTTCCTGTCTGCCTGCAACTGCTGGCATGCATGTGCAACATGCTGCTGAAGCAGGTGTAAACAAGCGAGGCGGTACCGGGCTCAATCTGTTGCAAGCCCAGATGTAATACACATTTCTTTGTACATTTTTGCTGCCTTTAAAAATTATATCCTTTCTTTATCAAATCTGTGAAACTTAGTGAAATTCACAGGTTTACATTTTAATATCTAAACTATCAAGATCTTTCATTCGCAGAAATGACTTTTGATAAAAATTTCTGATTAAAGAGAGGAATTACTTTTTAAATAATAAAGAGAGCCATTTTCATTCTCTAAAGCTTAGAATCGTTTGTGACCCCAATATTTGCACTTACAGACCAGTGTCCCTTTAGAGAAAAGTTTTAGACGACAATTTAATTAGATCTGCCAAACTGGAACCAAAGCAAAAACCGCCAGAGATATTAATATTTTTAGTAGAAAATTAAATTCATGAACAATACCTTATTTGTGCTGAAAAAGTTTGGGACCCCAGGTGGGGATCGAACCCAGTGCTCTACCAGCTGAGCTACTGGGACCTCACACCTCCTCAGCACAATCATAGCCCATCACGGGCTACATATTGTCCAGGTGGCTCCATCTCAGAGATGCTTGATATCTCAATTGATAATCTGGCGCATTTCTACAGTGGTTGCATGTGTACATACAAAGAAATAAATTGTAATATTTTTAGTTTTAATACTATCCCGATAAAGCTCTTTTCATGCTCACTGTTTTATGACTTAAATGCACCGGGAACAGAAAATATCATGGTCAATTGAAACTTCAATCTAATTACAAGTACATTACATTGGTCAAAATTTGTCCGTTAAACTCAACTAGCCAATGTGCTTCATCAATTCCCAGTCCTTTTCACCAAGCTTTCACACTGAGAGTTACGATGGAACCTGTTGGTTAGTTTGCATAGAAGAATCAGACACGGACTGCTGCCTAAGAAACAATGCAGAATAAAGGTGAGAGTATTTAACTTCTCAGGTGAGAAAAAATCACCTGTCTATTCAATGAGATCAAAGTAGCCGCTCCCAGGTAATTAAACACACCTATTCCAAGTCATTACAAAACGTTTTGCGGGAAACTGCTTTCGTCAATTTGAAAAGAAATGGGATTTATTTCCTTCGCCACTTCGAATCAAAATATCATCAGCCTTATTTTGATACCAATATAAATTCTTGTGAACAATAAAATGTGGTAAGTAACTAAGCCTACGTGTGCGGTTACTGGCTCTCTGGCCACCTAAGTATTGCTTAGTAGGTCCTATCTAGTCGGTAGCCGGACTCCGAATGGCCTCGTACGTAAGTGTGGGTAATAGCTGGGGTAAATATGGGCGGAGCTTGCGTGCGTAGCCCGTATTATCCCCGGCAATAAGTGATTTCTTTTGCTGCCGAAATTCAAATCATGCCAACTTTGTTGCCTGTGCCCATGCGTATGCGTGGAAAGCTTGTTCATACTTCCTTATGTTGAGAACAATAGAAGTTCAAGGTGTGTCATTGTCCAAGTCAAAGAGCCAGCATATGATTCTATTGTTCGTAAAAAGAGATACATTCGCAAAGTCTTTAGAACAAAATGCTCTGGATGTGATTTAATCAAGGTTCTTTCAGAGGATGGAGATTCTTCTCATTTAGAACAATAGCATTTCACACTATATTATGGACATACCTTTGATACCATAAGTATCAGTATCATAACTAGAAATAGGTTCTGCAGTTTATCTAAAGAGCACCATTTCATAACAATAAATAACATTACACTCAAAATTTAACTAATCCCATTCCAAGAAATTGATGTATTAAATGTCACCTTATGCTGGTTTATTACTTAAGGCCACACTAAAGTAATGAACCAATATAACGTTTAACGTAATCTTAACGCAACAACATGAATCGATGTACTGCCATTAAAGTTTATGAAAGCGCACAGCGACGCTAGCGTCTTATTGCAAAAGCGTTTCGATTTATGAAAACGCGTTGTACATCCATTAGCACAAGATAACGCTGTTCAAGGAATACAGCAAATTTAAGTGCCTAGATAACTCTGTCGAGACTCTACATGTCACCCAGTCAGGATAATTGGCGATTTATATTTTATAATCTTAGTTTCCAGACAAGCTTAATGCAGAAACAGACAGTGTAATACCTACATTTACAAGTGACTATAAAAATAATGTATCCTTCAGTGGGGCAGTTTCCATGGAGATGAGGTAGATAGATATTTACGTAATTAGATATTGATGTTGTCCCAACGTAACCAACTTCAGCTGCAGGATTTTCCTTTTATTACATGAGGCAATTTACAATGATCCAACCAAAGGGGTCACCCTGAAGCGTTAGCTGTTGTGGATAATTTAGTTACAAGATTCTGTGAGTAGCCTGTTAAACGAAAGGGAAACAATATTATTTCATTTGCGAATAATGGATTTTTAGCTGTGTTTAAACCAAAGCAAAATGACTTGATGTTATTTAAATTCCGTGTTTTAGATGTTGCGCCAAAATGGACCCATAGCTACAAAGTACAAACTCTTTTGGTCTAAAATAGAAATTCAAGGCCTGATTTGGAATTCATCATTTACACAACAAAAATAGAAGAGGATGGCCAAAGGCTCCCTTCACCCCCATTGTGGTTGGTCTGTCTACAAAACTTGATATGAAGCGGTGTAATATTTGTATTACACAGATTGTGTTGATATTACACGTTTACCATTCGTCTCACGTGTATGTTAACAGTGTGAAATATAGATAGGGACGTGATAGTGTACCACACCACATTAGAAGATCCCTGTTCTACAATAACCTTTTGTGCGTCAGGATTATTGACGGAAAATGATATACATGTATTAACCATACATCTTAGTTTTTTATTTATTTATTAAACACTTTGAAATTCTCATAATAAAACTCTTATCATTGTGTTCCAATTTAACCAAAGATTAAATTCATATCAGTTTAGAACAACAAAAATTCAAAAGCACAGCATGGAATTCTTTTACTCTTTTGTGCTGTACATTTCCAAATTGATTTTAATTTCAAGAGCTGTGACGTATCTGTACTTATTTTCAGGGGAGAAATACATCACTTAAGCTGTTTACACGCCTGCCATCCTGACCAATACAGCTGCCAAGGTCTTGCCATGTTAAATTAATCTAAATCAGATTGAACAGGACTAGAATGTGTGACTGAAATAGTAACAAATAAACGTCCCTTCTCAGCATTACAAGGCGCCTTTCTCCAACCTGTATATTTTCCTTACACGAAATTTTCTTCAGTTGCGGTTTTTACTATTAGTTCACTACAGAGAAATCGTATCAATTGTGTACATAACGTCATATAAGGGAGCTCCCATAAGGTACCGTGTTAAAGTTCTGATACGTTTTTTGTGTACTGTTTTTTTGTCAGATGTGACAGATCTGTCAGATTTGATGGATTTTGTAAAAAATAAAGAGGAACATTTATCATGCAAAGCCTGAAATTCTAACGAACAAAACGGATAGGATTTTTATGATTCGTGTTTCAAAGTTGACAGATGTTTTTAATCACTTCATAATTGTACATTACAATATTACCCTATTGACTGCACCTTGCAAACTAACTAAGAGGCTCCATTAATGTTTGGAACCTTGGTAAAAAAAACTGGGAGAGCCGACGTAGCCAATTGGTTTGTTGAGTTAATAGGGAAGTTGTAAGGAATAATCGCATTTTACTGCCAGCTATTGCAATGCCGTTTATTATTGTGTCTCCATGTTTTGTGCTGCTGTCACGTATCCATCTTTATTTTTTACAGAACACGGAATTCGTATCAGCAGTTTAACAATAGCACATCAAAAGCAGAGCGTGAAGTTCTTTCGTTCTTTCCTTTGTTCTCTTCGTTTACAAAATTATTTCTGGCTACTGGCCTAATGTGGAAAACAAAGACAAGAAATTTACCTGTCATGACAATTATTTGCCGTTTATGCGGAAGCATCCGTTTCCACTTCCCGCAGGCAATGTTACCTTCCTGCACTTTGAAGGATAGGAATGTGATTAATCCGGTTTATCAGCGTAATTGTGCTTGAAATGAATACCGACTCACCACGGAATAAATTAGCCTTTATAGCATTAGAAGATGTGATGAAATTCCGAATATGCCAAGAGTGATACAAGGATTCAAGTAAACCAGCTGGCTAAATTATGATCATTTTTTGTTCACGCGAAAAGCACAGTATGCTCTTTAAGGGTCTCCTTAGACAGCATGTATATGTATAAACGAAAATAATGCAGATAGAGACAATGTCTAATTGAATTGATTCGGGTGAAACAATTAATAGATGGCATAGACATACACCTATATCTGACGCATTTACATAGAGACAAAATGAAAACAATTTAGCCAGATGAATTTTGCCTGCGAATGGTTTAGTTGATAGATCTATTACATAAGCTACTGACTGCAGTGTAACAGTATATGTTTTAGACGATGAAGTTCGTTGATACTTCTTTACTTTTCAAAATGATAGAAATGGGGAACTCATGGTAAAGTAGTGCTAGAGTGAAACACACAGCTTGAGATTCTCTTGTAGGCAAAATGAAGTACATTTCAGAAGCGGTACATTTGTATTTATCCGGCCTAGGGCTTTTGTGTCCCTAGTTCCGTCCTAAATAGGACGTGGTGTGGACCCGGGAAGCCCATTGATAGGATTACCGTACATACCCACTCGCACAGCTTTAGCGATCCCGTCATAAAAAATTTTGTGTCGCTCATTCGTCAGAACCACAGCAGAAGTGTAAAATTGGCACTCGACAAGGTAGACTATGTCACGCAAGGGGATTTACGCGACGCTTCGTGTCAATTATTGTTAGATGACTCTACCGAAAATAACAAAAAATTTATATGTTAAAATTCACACACGAAAGGTCAAATTTAAACGTAACCAATCTAATAAATAATCATTTGTTATTTAAAAGCAATGCTTCATCAACTTTCGTGTGTTATGCGCAGTTCATGTTACAAGAATTCAATCTTGACCCCTCTACTATTTTTTGATGCCGTGTGCATGCTGTTTGTTGTTACTGGATGTATTCTATTGGATGACAATGGTGTTTGACTTGAAACAGATGTGTCAGCTGCTCCCATTGGACAACAATGGTCTGATACTCTCTGAGCATTGAAGTTGGGATAAACCCTGTTTTCATTTTGTATCATCCTTGAAGATCAGAGGTGAATAAAATAAACAAAGATTGATGATCCAATTCAACCTACACGAGTTACTACTTTTACTGCATTCCATGTAGAAAAGGAACAAATCTCACAGAAGTATCATTAGATTGGAAAGGAACTGAAATTCAACATTTTGGTGTAAATTCTCATGGTGCCCATTTGCAATCGCTGAGACCAGGTTTCACCAATTCACGTTATAATTTAAGAAGTGATCATTTGAAATACAAAAATTCCTTTGTAACTCCTGAAAAAATTGTCTAATGTTTTTTTCAACTTTGCAGGTGTTGGATGGGGAGAGAGGGCTGTCCATTACAGTTTCTCCCCGGTAAATTTGGTTGGATTTGCAAAATAAAATCATGATACATCAGAAACGGGGTGGGGGAGTTCCATTAAAAAGTAAGGGCTGCCACACCATACCCGTAAAAATGAAAACAACTCGGATCCTTGAGGTACCCCATTATGTATTACCAATTCCAATCCCAAATCTTTCTCTTCCACAGTTCTGGTGGCTGCCTGGTGTGAAAAAGAAATACCTTGAAACGATCAGATTGACATTGAGTCTGATCTGAGAATGTGACCAGAATACAGGAAGGTACTTAGCTCTGACGGAAAACATGTCATACAGTGGATTGGACCGGACACGGACTTTAATCATGTCCAGTATGATTACAGGGCATTCTGGATTTTTATTCTGGACACCCTGTAATCCATTCGACTTAAGCCGCGTTGTGTTCAGAATCCAGGGACTTTCCCTTCACAAAATTGCAATTTTATACAGCTTAGTGTAAGGTACATAAGCTAGAAAACCCAATTCATGATCTGGAGTTTAACATGAATCTCGTTATTAAATGTTTTGGTTTATGATTGCAAACAAATTTATTACCAAAACTTTGCCAAATTTTATCATAAATTTGTTTGCCACAACAGAAGCAAGATTTGTTATTGCATTTTGGTCACAACAGATTTTCAAACATCATTATCGTAAACCCCAATGTGTACTCCATTTCTTTCTTCGTTATTCAGCCCAAAACATAGAAATTGTGACATACGTCATATACATTGCACTTCGATCATGTGACAAATTAATCCAAACTTCACTGCATTATGACTACGCTTTTTAGAGATTTTTTTTGTTCCAGTTCGTTCTCTTTAGTCTAAAAACTGTACAAAGATGTCATATTAATTTACAACTGGGTCACGCTCCTTTTTTCGTTACGATACATTGATTTCCACGAATGAACAGTTAAAGATGAAAGAATAGGTATAGTCAAACAGTTTGAAACTGCTCGGTCATTTGAACATTAGGCACTGAAGAGATCACACCTATACATGGGCATACAAGGCTTGACTAGTGGAAAAAGGCTGCAGTGACTTGGGAAGAAATGAATAAATTAGTCTGCAAAGTTTGCTTTTTATATGGGCACAGGCTCTAGTTGACTGGTCACACAGTCAAAGCATTCAGACCTATTGTGAATGTGACACTTCCATTGTGACTAATTACAATCCATATTGTCTCAATGCACTCAGCTGAACTGGTGTCAAAAAATTGACATGTACAAAATCAAAGATGGCCATCCCCAATAAATTTTTTGTGACCAATACTGAGCCACCTGCATTGCCTGTTTCATTGCGGATGTGGAAAAAACTTCTTTCATCTCTTAATGATTTTTCGATGACACTGCGTCCTTTGTGTAATACTAATGATACATTCAAAATGAATAAGCTGTGTCGCATGTCGCCCTACTGAATCACTGACACAAATCTGGAGGTGTTAGCAATTAACAGGCCCATCTGGAAGACAGATCGGTCACATAAAAACGTGTACAACATGTTCCTGCCATTTTATTAACCACTGCGGAAAATGTGAGGCCAGATATGGTTACATCCAGTCGAAAATCATGGCGATCACCTCATGGCGAAAAGCTGTGCTCAGGTTATAATGACTCTGTGTGGGTGGGTAAAATAAATCCTATTCCATCATGTATTCCTCGTGTAGTATATTACTAGTGGTCCTAGCCCCAGGCTTATCCTGTTGTACTTTGGGGTTTTTGCCTTTACTGGCACCATGGACAGCATGACATCGCTAAATGAGTTGAATATGACATTATTTTCCAATGCAACTGCCACGGAGAAAATGAGATATTAGGCAATTCTATTTTTACATTTCAATCAGCGGGGATTTGTACAGCTTAGAGAGGAAACCACACAGTCAGGAAATTAAACCTTTGTCACTCACTGTTACATATGATGCCACACTTTCATGTGAGGCTTCAGCAAATTCTCTAAAGGTTACACGCTAAATTAAAACTAGACAAATTTCCCTGAAAGCCAAGTTGGTGATTTTTTTGTGCATTTAACATCCAAGTATTCATTTAGATGATAATCGAAAATTTCCTGTATGGTTTTGCTAAGTATAATCAACCTGGAAAAGCTTTGGCTTTCTGGCTTTTCACCATTAATTTTGACCTATTGACTTCTAATTTCCCAATGCGCCACCAGCAATTTAGAAATAACTGTGTAACAATCACAGCTCATACAGGATTGATGATTACTATTCTACACAGCTTCTAAATATTAAATAATCATTCCACATGAAGTAACACAGAACAGTCTATGTGATTAGTATTGATTGATCAAATCAATGGCAATGATATTAATACATATGAAGTGCACCGCATTCTAATATACTCTTGACCTAATGAACTCTTCAGCTTTAAATTGAACAATCCATACACAGTTACATTTATGAGCAAGTTTGAGGTTTGCTGTTATGCAGGCAGTTAATATATTTATTAGTGAATACTTGGATGTATTCCACATTTATCTATCGTGATGATTTGATGTCTGTAACATAAACATTTGTTATATTTATCAGAAAGCTACCTGGATATGCGGCAATATTTACAAAAGTACATTGAAATTTAGCGCAAAAAAGGCAGTAAGGTACTGAATAATTTTACCCGCTTCTCAGGACATTGTGTAGTTTATGCATACACACAACATCGGATCACTGGCATAAAAGGCATATAGAGTCCCACTGCTAGTTTTTGTGACCATTTAATTACAGTGAGAAATGCAATATTGCCTATTTGTATGTCCAGAAGCACTAATTACGTTGGAACTAATTATATCTTATCTGCAGATGCTTATGACTTAAAGGTTACGAGCCAGTATATTCAGGTCTTGTATTATCATACAGCTGAAGCAGCTGCACCAATACTATTCCATTCTTCCTGTCACCATTCTGTGGAAGCCTCAAGAGATAATATCTCATTGCCTAGTTATCTTCTCTTAACCCTTTACTTGTTGGCATGCTAGATATAAAACAAATAGGATGTATTGCATTTCTATCTTACTCTCTTCATCTTTGCCAATAAGTGAAGTCTTGTCCAGTATTTAGGATTTTGCAAAGTAAACTTGATTCAAAAAATGGCAAGCGCATTTACAGAAGAAAGGATTAAAAATTGTTAATGCTTGCAAAGTAAGCAGTTTAATGTTGATAATTGCACATATTACAATATATCCTACAAGATGCATCCAATCATGACATGTACAGTTCAGTCTTCGTAAATACTAAATGAATTGGGAATATTCTTACCATACATGTTACTAATGTAACAGTCAATAACTGATGGTAAATACCAACGAAGTGGCACTCTTGGTAATACAACCTTGTATGTTCAGAACAGTAAATAAAATATATTGACCAATATCTTGTTCATTTACTACACAAACATGTAAACAAGCAAATTAGTTTCCCTCTTATTTAAACATGTTGGAAGTTCGACCCAAATCACTTTTACAACCAAACAATTTAGAAATCTGTAAATCCTTGTAGCACTATCCATTCTTTGCTTCCTGCGTCACCTTGCTTGGTGAGCAGACACTTAAAGTGGTCAATATGTACATTTAAATGTTGTTCATAGCACAAGATGTCAATTTCAATCTGCCACCTTTTCTTGTTCAACAAAAGGAGATAGTAGCTCACTGCAAAACAACAACTTTGGGTTAAAACATTTCACACAGATCCAAACAAAATTTAACTTCACTCGCAAAACAGTCACCTAATATTTTCTTAAATTTCGCCACAAGATACACTTTATCCTCAACACATTTTAATCAAAGGGTTGAAATGTTTCTTTGATCACCTAAGTATCTTTCACATTCCTATTTTTATCCTCGTCGAATAAGCTAAAGTTAATTTGACGGACTAAATACAGAAACTAACTCTATTGGCTGTATTTATATTCCAGTCACACTTTCCAATCAGAATCACTTGCCAACAACTACACGGGCTTTGGACCGATGAGATTCAGTTAAGTTTCAAATTATCGCTAGTTTATTCTTAGTAACACATTTCCACAGGGCGGGTAGAGACGGAAAAGGAAGTCCAAGAGAAGCTCAGGAATGAGGCCTCGGCGGCGCTATTGGTTAAAAATAGGTCCAGATGGACCTGATCTCATTTGGCATTATCATAAAACTAAGACAATATCGGTTACTATATCACATGAATACAAATGAAGTGTCTAAGATCAAATCCCAAATAAATGACCTATGAAAAACATAAATATGACTGCCAAACTGCAAATATAGGTGGCATCAATATAATTTTTACATGAAAGAGGGTGTATAGATGCATAAGGCTGCCAAATATGAAGTTTGTATCATCAACTACAAGTCCACGAGAAAGGTTCAAAGAAAAAAGCAAATATGGCTGCCAATTTGAGAATAATAGTCACAGCAACATAATTTTTGCTAGGCTTTGAGATAGGACATAGGTGCATATGTGTGTAAGATATGAAGTCTCTATGATCAATAGTGTGCTCAGGGTGACTGTGCACAGACGACGACAACAACAACAACGATGACAGACGACAGACACTTCATGATTCTCTAGGCTCTTTGGCATATGCCAAATGAGCCAAACAATGATATCCGAGGGTCCTGGGTTTGGAGAGCGGCTACCCACCATCATTTGCAAAAATGAGGCTGGTTGCTTAACAGGCCTATGCAGAGCACCCTTTGCAAAACAGGCTGGCAGTCGTGCTTTATTCGCATCCAGGCAAGATGGATGGTCAACAATTCAGCCCTGTGTACATTACATAAATTTGTGCTAAAACAAACATGTTGGAGGTCTTGTGTGGGTTCATTAAACAAATTGGTGTGTGGGTGGCAAGGCCCCTTCAAGATCAAAACACATAGCAATTCCTCTCCGATTGTGGTTTCAGCTCTTTCGCGAATCAGTATTGCCACTTTGTGATGCATATTGTGCTAGAGTTAGAGCCCATTTAGCCGCTGGCCGCTGACTGGAATCTAAATCACCATTCAATGATCTCTGAGAGAAATGGTCCGTTCAGAGATAGTGAATAAACTATGGCCAGTTTTCCACAGCTGTCTCTATAAAGCCAGACTTTTTTACTTGTTGTTTTACGTTTCACCGGAGGAAATTTTTGTAAGCGATGATGGAAACAAAAATTTACTCTGCTCTGTACTTTTATATTTTGACACTAAAATCAAAATATAATTTTTCTGCACAATGTTCGAGTTGCTGATGATAGGTACGATTCTGGGTTATTTTAGCTTTGATCCAATTCCTTTTTTTTATAATACTTGATGTCTGGAAGCGGCTGGAAACGTAATTCAGCAAATACATAAGAAGTCTGGCCTAAATGGTTCTGTTTTGGGTCTCTGATAGTGATATCCCAGCTGTTGAATATTCATGTTATCCCCGAATAAACGAGCTCTTTAGAACACTGTTTCCTTTACTGGAAAACAAGGCTGCAGTTATGGACAGTTATTGTGCCATAAAATGTAAAGGGTAAAGACGCGAATGCCGTATTATCCAATGTTATCGGAAATATTATATTTTTGTATTGTATTCTGATGGCACAAATAGCTAGCAACCCTGAATAATTGGTAAATTATCGATGTCTTTACAGTTTATTAACTGTTCCAGTACGATTTGAATAGTCATTTCAGTGTTGACGTTAAAGACACCGTACTGAAAGAGTGTCACTAATTTAGGCATACTGCGGCATACTCCACGAAAAATCCTGATTTCGTTGTGTTCATTTTTGCATTTTGAGACTTTGCCCAAATGATGCATAAATTACTTGTATGATGTAATAATATTTGGGAAATGCGCTAATGACCTTCATTTGGGCACAATTTTAGTACATTAAACTGGTATCAGATTGAGACAATTTAAAAAGTAGTCTTGTTAAGACTTAATTAATTTCATGTCTTGAATTACTGTCTGGGAAAAGAAGCATGGTTGTTGTTAAGAAAAAAAAAACGGTGTCGCAATCAGATTCTTCTTACGTAAAAGAACTGCTCAAAATGGCAACCAATTTCGTTGCTAAGTGCACAAACAGATGTGACGAATTATGTTTCCATTTGCACTTGTAGGGCCGTTGATATTACAAGAAGAACATGACACGAGTGCTTTGCTCCATTAATAGCCTGTGCGTCTGTGATATCTACGTAACTCTCGTCACCGTTTCGAGTGCAAATTACTGCGAAAAGTTGCCCAGTGGGCAAATTCATCGCCACTTGAATATGACGTCACTGCTTAATGACTTTGGCGATGATGAATTAGTTGTGCTAATTATCGAATGGAATATTGTTCTTAATTTTGCTGATTAATGAAATCTCAAAAATTCTCCACCTCTTGGCACCACACAGTTCTTCATGACATGTCAGATGTCTAAATCTAGAAGCCGACAGGTGGATATGACAGATAACTCAAGTCTCTCATTTTCTGTGTAAATACATGTACATGGGAAGTGATCATAACCATACGGACTTTATCGTCGTCATCTATCTAAGTAATTGTGACTCTGATGCAAGGGATTCAGATGTAACCTGATGCAGATCAAACGGGGTGATTGTAAGTGTACACCGACAACGACGACAGACGACAACAGCGACGCTGGATGACAGACAATTCCAAAATAAAATAGATTCTATGGCATTTGTGCTAAATGAGGCAAACAGACGACCACAATGACTGAATATGAACTCGGTAAAGGTTGACTCCATCAAAGGCAGTCTGTTGTTTAGTAGTTACAGCAGTTATCTAATTACTCGGTCATATTTCGGACAAGTGAGTAATTTTCTTGGCCCGCCTGATACAATTAAATACGGCGTAAGATGCTTCTGTAGATGACCTTCAATAAAATTATCTTATTGGACGAATCTGTAAGGTCGACTTGTCCTGAAGTCTCATTATAGATAATTGCTATGGCTTCCTAATTTTCTCTATGTTTGCATGTCTATGAAGCCAATTTGACAAGGTTCCTTAAGCCTGAAGCAACAAGGGCCAATTACGAAATTGGTCAGTGTTGGGAAGGACCTATCCATTGTTACTTGCTGATCTTGTAGTTGAACTGTTATCGACCTTAGTTTGATCAGCACCAACGGTACCTAATTCTCTGGCTTGGACGTCCGTCTTTCCAACAAAAAAGATCAAAATTCCAAAAAGGGTTTCAAAATAGAGTCCTTCAAAAGGTGAGCAAAATTGTATTTTTGTTTTTAAAGTTACACAATGCAGCTTATCTGGAGGAGTAACTGGTTGACGACTTTGAAATATTATCATTTGGCCCTTTTTTTAATCATTTGGGTTACATTAGGCTATCAAGGTGTGGTGATCAGGAAAAGAATTTTGAATGTTGTCAAGATCGGGTACGGAAAACATAGTGTCAAACTGTTCCTCGACTAAGGCCAGAACGGTACCATCAAACTACCATGATGTCTCTTGGACTAGAAATTAATGTATGTTCTGATTTACGTCAAGAGGATAATTTCTAGAGTTACATTACAAGCACAATGTACGCCTATTCTAACTAAAGAAAGCTATGTAGCGTGACTTGATTTTCTTAATTGCGAAAAAAAGTCTCTGACTTGAAGCATTATCTGCAGCGTGACACGGCATAATAAACAGGCAGAATCACATCACGAGGAAAGCTAGCAAGTTATGAAATCCATATTGCAAGGCAAAGCACATTCATCGAATGTGTCACCTCCATAAGAAGTGTTTGCAATTATTCCTACTTTAACTCCCGGCAGGATTGGTGCGACGCTCGTCCTCTTCACATAGGCATGTCATGATGCCATTGCGTCACCATGGCATCACGATAGAATGTGCTGCATCAGCATACGTGACGTCATCGAAGGTTAACGTCATCACGCAAGGCCATAAAACAACCATGTGTACCCTACTCTGGGCCTTTACTCTTGAGCTGTCTTAGTGGAAGGACTGTGCACACCCCCCACTCAACCCTCAATACCTGCCAGGTGGGGGCGTTCAGTTGTATTTTTTGTTATCTTTTATCCGTCAGGCACTCTGCGTTGAGTTGCTCTTTAGGTAGTTAATACTTAGTTGTGCACTGCTGCCGAACCGACCGACCAATAAAGCCTTCAAGTAAGGCATTAGAGCAGGATTGTCAACCTTCTCGGCAGACTGAATAGCCCAGACGTGGCGCTGAGGCCTGTCGGACCCAGACGCTGCAACAGCCTAACCCGAATACTCTCGCATTAGTTCCGTGACATAAATAAATAAATCAAATGTATGTTTACAATATTGAGATCCGTCTTAATTTGGGTGTGTACCTCTAAATGTACAGTTACGTTAGGTCAACCTAAAACTGTACACGTTTTTGCGTGTCTGTTGGATATTAACTCTGACCAATGCCTGTATCCATAAAGAACAAATGAACCTGCTGAATATGGGTTCCCTAAATAAACTTGACAGCTTAGTGGCTACGAGTTTGATGTGCTGCTTGTTTCACTCAAAGAAACTTTACAACAACGACAAAACAATAACAACTTTTCAATAAATCAAGTAGAAAACGTACATTAACTGATAATTGATATCTTTTGTTGCTCGTTTTTAGTTTGAGCATTTCATTCTCCAAATCAGAAATTACAAACAAAAATGTAATTTATTATGAGTCATTGATTCTGTGTCCATTTGTTTTCAAGACACAGATTGACTCCGAAGTTGTTGATGTCTGCTGAGGTGACAGCTATTGCCTCTGAAATACATCTTTATTTGCAATTCTCCCATTATGTCCGAGAAGTCAACGACCGGGAAAATGGCTTCTGCACCCTTTCCACCTATGTTAAAACGTTAATTTTACCCCACAGCTCACGGCCGAAGATGAAAGCCTTCGTTTTCTTTAAGGGATATCTAGATCCGTTACAGGCTTCTATTGCAAGCATAAGCTCGCAAAAGTAAAACAGGGTTCCTACATTCTCTCGGCGATGAAATTCCCTGACTTTTCCCTGATTTTTCCAGTACTTTCAAGCCTTTTTCCAGACACACAAATAAATACTTTATCTAAATGTTGACTTCTATGCACTACCTGTTGTGTTATGTTACTGAAAATGTACACACATGCCGAGTGCAGCAAGGCTCAAAATTTTTCAGGAAAATAAGTCGATAAACTAGTAACAATTACTGAATCTCAGAAATAATAAATAAAATCACAAAATTCCCTGATAGTTCACAATATTTCAAAATTCCCTGACTTTTCCCTGACTGGAAAAACGTCTCCTAATTTTCCCTGATTTCCAGAAGCTGTAGG
>JBCAUI010110652.1:0-18820 GCA_038406195.1 Haplosyllis anthogorgicola
TAAATTTGAAGTCATTCCTCATAAAACTATTACACTATTTTTATTGTAATATTTGGCATAATATACAAGTACACACAATACAAAAAATGGTATCATATACATATAGAATTAGTCTCCAAGATGAATAATTATGAAATATTATGAAGCCAAGTTTGGATGTGTCAGTTTGGTGGTTGATATTTGTGGATTTAAATTTGAAGTAATTCCTGATAGAACATTAATTTAGTAGTTGTTAATTGGAGAGTCAAATTTGAAATGAGAAAAGCATGGTTTCCTGTTAGGTATAAAAGTAGTAAGAAGGAAAAGGAGAGGGGGATGTATCTGCACTTTGCACTGAACGGCCTCTGAATTTGGGGGGGTCCATCTGCACTTGGATCTGATGGCACCTCAGCTAGGGGAGGGGGGGGGGTCCATACGCCCAGTTTTAACTCAATAGCAAAACCACCTTGCCATTCACAGTAGTCTATCAACGCAAAGCGTCATAGACTAATCATCAAATTTTACCGTTCTTATGCATATCATGATCATAATGAGGCATTTCTATCGTGAGAAAATTGAACAGATTTATGGATGCAATTTTCAATCCATAGCATCACATTTATCTTTAACCGTTCCAATATAAATTTTGACATTCAAAGTAACCAATATCATAAAGTTTATTTTTCTATTGGTCCCCAAACATCAACTTCATTCACATTTGGCAACAAAAACATAATATATTCGTTCTTACAGCCAGAATATACTTTTTTGTGTGACATATCCGGGTAACATAATTGTGAAGTCAGTAATCAATTGTAACGTCACCAGAAATTTGCACTTGCGAATTCATACTTGAAAGGTTCTCGAATATATATTTCCTGCTACTTGTAAAGTCATTTAAAAGATACTTAGAAAGTACTAATTTTCAAAATGAACTTCATAAATAATGTGTAAATAAATTTGAAAAACCTTGGGTATCACAATTACCCGCATATCAAGGGAGGGAACGTGTTGCGTGTTGTCTTTAATGTTTTAACATCTCATGACCTTTGGGTTACAGGTTGAGGAATTTGACATGGCTGATTAAGCCCACTTCAATGTTATGTAATGTTTTATGGAGCCATAAAAGTTTGCGAAGAACCCGATTAATCGCAGTGAAACACGAAAGGCGAATGGTTTTAGTAGTCACGCAAACATTAGATGGTTGAATTGAATTTCAATGAGGGTGTGATATGAATTAACTATGTGATGCAGCTCAACATCAATATGTTAAGTTAATGATTTCTGTACACTGTCTTGAATCTAACGCGTTTTAACGCGTTTAAAAAACGGATAACAGCGTACCGTTTTTGTAACGTTTCATTAACGTTTTGCTAATGTTTAAGAAAATGGAAAACCATGCATTTACATTTGTTGTGTTTATTAAACATTTCCTGACATACAAACATTTTGGAAATGCTTGTGTAACGTTTCAATTGTATTAATAAAAACATATATAAAACACCTTAAAATGTTAAAATAATCCGTGCATACTATACATGTATGCATGCATGCATTAACATTTGATGCATGTTCCAGCACAATCATGAGCATCATTGCAATCTATGTAGCACATTTTACAGGACAACAAATATATATAAACACATGTATCAGGGATTTGAGTAAGAGAATGAGTTCAAATTGCACCTCCACTGAGTTAACACACATGTAACTTTTGGGCTAATAAACATAGATGTATAAACTGCATATCTGTTGTACTCATTCTACGTTCAACATTTTATCTCCATTCAATACATTACCATAATCCTTTTACATTACAATCATTAAATGTTATAATATTCACCTCCAGAGCCCATTTGTCTTGGTGCTTTGTCCAGTAAGAAGAATATTTTTTCTCCAACAATATCTGCTTCTGTAACTTCTTTGTCATCATACAACCTGCATCTGTCTGACATGTAGACTGATCCCATCATTTTTCACCATACTGAAGCATTCACAACCTGCCAGTAAAAATTTCACTATTATATCTTCATGCATGTCAAGCTAAATTTGGTATTCTCCTTCATGAATGCATATATATGTCATGCACGGGATGTGCAGATTAACTGTGGGCACCAATGATCTCTTTGGACATGACTCACTCATGCCTCCAGCTCTGTGAAAGGATGGACAACCCTGTTTCAGCACTCTTACTTTGGGGTGTGACTCTAGTCAGTTGCTAGGGACTCGCCCGCTAAACGATAGAAATGAAAGTAATCGGGGAGTGACAGACTCCCCCAGTTAAAAGATAATGAAGGCAATTGAATTCAGTTGAACGTCAGCGGACTACGAAGGTCAAAGGACAGTGGCATGCTGGTTGGCTGGGAGCTAGTACCTCTCTCATCAAAGGCGAAAAGGCAAAAGCTGAGTTGTAACATTGCGGTATAGTTTTATATCCCCCCCCTGAGGACGACATCCACACATGTGGGTGACATCATTGGGAGATGACGTTATAGATTCGGCATGATGTGGCACCACTGATGATCTCTTTGGACGTAACTCACTCATGCCTCCAGCTCCATGAAAGGATGGACAGCCCCATGTCAGCACTCTTACTTCAGGGTGTGACTCTAGTTGGCTGCTCAGGACTTGCCCACTAAATGATAGAAATGAAAGTAATCAGGGAGCGACAGACTTCCCCGCTTAAAAGATAACGAAGGCGATTGAATTCAGTTGAATGTCAGTGGACAGCGAAGGTCAAAGGACAGTGGCACACTGGTTGGCTGGGAGCTAGTACCTCTCTCATCAAAGGCAAAAAGGCAAAAGCTGAGTTGTAATGTTGCGGTATAGTTTTATACCCCCCCCCCAGGATGACATCTGCACATGCGGATGACTTCATCAGGAGATGACATAACAGATTCAGTGTGATGTGGCACCATGACATAACCTACGTTGTGACATCACCAACCCCCAGGCACATGCGCCTGGCAGTAGCCATGCCAAAGACCTAAAAATAGCACAGCATAACCATCAACCGAAATGGTTACTGAGTGACTATGGCACTGCCAGTCGCTATTGGGACAAGCTGCAGGTCCTGCAACTCATCCAGCACCTAGTGATACCATTAAATTTTTGAGGTAAAGGGCAATCAGCCATCAGCACATCACATACACATGCATGGATATACATGCACTTAGTTTTAATCTATTTGAACATAGACTAATTTATTCTCTATCCTCATGTCATAAAAAGACTAAACATTATAAGGCACAAAAAATTAATGAATTGTATACAATCATAAAATTTAAGCTTAAGCATGTATGCATGGATTGACCTAGTCCTTTACCTTCTGTTATGACATCATCCAATCCAATCCAATCCAGGATCAACTATTTCTTCTTCACTCTTATCTGTCAATGTTTTCCACTTCACTTCATCCCCGTTGTTTTCATCCATGTCCATATTCCTATATGTTGAACTCCCTGGTTCAGCTGCCATGAATTCACCACCATTTTTCCGACATTCTTCACTAATGAAAAAACAATAGTCACAAAGTTATCTGTGCATTCATCTGTGCATGCATCTTCTGTGTACCACAATTATGTGAACATCAATGTACATTTACATCCTGTATTAATACTCATGTATAATTGTGCTGGACCATGCATGATGGATGAATGGATAATTTTGTCAATAGTGGTAAATTATATCTGGATTTGAGGAAGACATCTAGTCTAGTACTCACATAATAGCTTAAATCTCAATTCATTCTCTTTCTCAAATCCTGATATAATTTACCAGTATTCACAAAACTATCCATGCATCCATGCATGCAGGCATAGGACATGCATGTCTGTAAATACAATACAATATCATATCCTATCCTATCACACAAACCTTCATGAACCATGCATACATGTATATCATTGTAGTCAACAATATTATTATATATCTAAACTACATTGGATGAATTTAAATTGATAAATGTATAAGCACCTTTACATCAATGTAAATGTAATCTTTCATTCATGTACATTTTACTGGACAACAGATATATAGATGTATCAGGGATTTGAGTTAGAGAATGAGTCGAGATCTAATCTAGTACTGTTGTACTAGTCTAGATCTCAGCTCTTTCTCTTTCTCTTTCTCAAATCTGCATATAATTTGAGTATTTAAATAAACTTATCCTTGCATGCATCTGTGTGTAAACTCTATAAAAGTACAATACATCTGTTTGTAAAATTATAAAATTATAAAATAATATAATTTCCTGAGACACTAACCTTGATGAAGTCTTACAAAGACTACACAGCTTCTCCATTTCCTCAGACACTTAGGTTCATAATCAACACAACTGTTGTTTAAATCACAGCTGAAGTCCTCTAGTAATTGAATAATTTCACAATATATACTCCCCATCATTGTGGATTAAAAGTTCATGTAAATTCACATGTGTGGCATGCACTTTCATACTTTCAAGCCTGCATGCATGTTCATGCAGGAAATTCCAGTGTGCTAATGGGCTTTTAATGGGTTTTCTGACCTCATTGCCTGCATGCATGTCCAGTGTCAGCAGGTACACAAGTAAATAACTATATTTTTGGCAGTTCTGACAAATTATGTACAATCACGGGTTTTTTATTTCAAATGAAATAAATTGATAACATGTATGGTTTCAGAACAGCAGGACTGATGAAGAAGCTCTGTGCATGCACTATTAACAAATTTCCTTCTTTGCTCAAATACACAGGCAATGGCTGTTTGTTCTCTAATGAATGAATTTCCTTCACTTGGACATGACCTCAACTGAAGGACACTTTATAAGCATTGAACCTATCATGATATGCATTCGTGATCATGACATCCAAAACCAGAAATTTTCCTGCATTACAGCAAAGAACTTCACGTAAACAAGCAAAAAATGGACCATCAATTTCATTCTTGGAAACCAACAATGCTACACCCAACAATAACAAAACAGAAATGTTGAATATCAAACTGTCCTTTATTCCTGGTTAAAAAACTACAAAATATTACATATATGTAAGGATCCATACATATATAATACATTATAAAGAAGAACACATGCATACATGTACATACATGCATGCATGTATGTACAAGGATCCATGCATGGGATACATGCATGCATGTATGTGAGGATCCATGCATGCATATATAATACATTATAAAGAACACATGCATACATGTACATGCATGCATGCATGTATGTACAAGGATCCATGCATGGGATACATGCATGAATGTATGTGAGGGTCCACGCATGCATGCATATGTAATACATTATAAAGAAGAACGCATGCAAGCATGTACATATACATGCATGCATGTATGTACAATGAAATAGATATGAATTGTTAAAGTTAGCAAACTTAATGGTGAAACTGATAGAAAACGTTTCTGAAGTGAGGAAACTTATATGTAACGTTTTTGAAACGTTAGATTTACGAGAGTGAATATGGCTGTGGTATTCAAGTATCTGGATAAGCTAATAACCAGATAGCTGTGTATCTGAAGAGAGATCTGAGTATGTGATACTCAGGAGATTGTCAGTACTGGGTTTGGATGTTATCAACAGTTACAAGTAATATGTTACAAAGGTGCAAGATTCTGGTGTGAGATAACATCGCAAGAAAAGTGTTACTTGCTGATAATATTTGACGTATGAAGAGAAAGTTACTTTAAATACGCAGTGCAGGATCGGATCTAGAAATTGGTTAGGGGAGGGGCGAAACATGGTCGCCAAACATGTTTTAGCAGGCCAAGAGCGGGGCAAAAAAATGGCGCCAAACATGGTTTAACAGGGCTAGGGTAACCAAGGTCCCTAAAGCCCTCCCCCCCTACCCCGATCCGCTTCTGGGCACACAAAGTGATCCTTGAGTTCAAATTTGTTAGATGTGTGTACAAACAAGTCCCACTTTGGCAAGGAACGAGCTGAATGTTTAACAGTCGCACACGTTTTATTTTTCTCCATGTTAGAGAGTGTGAATAGATGTCAGCACCTTCTGAACTCCTTTCCCCATTCCGAAGTCAGAAAATGATTAAATACAGCATCTCATCGAAGATTTCTATCTTCGATAGATTTTAGTCTGTGCGGTTGACGCAAATAAAAACATGTTGTAAATTGTTTCAAAATTAAACATTTTTTCTTCCTCTGAAGATCTATGGGAATAGTGCGACTGAACGGTTTTCTATTGGATGTAAACGACACAGTGGAACCTCGTTTATTACATAATACAAGGTTGCTATTGGGGCAAATGACAAGGTCTATTGTATTATACGATAATTAGATGTCTGTCATGTAGCACAGCAGGAATTCGCCATAAAAACTATAGAGCAAGTTACATAACATCTGTAGTAAGTAGAATACTTGGGATTTCGCTTATCTACGGAGTGAAAACTTTTTACATTCGTACACACAGAGGAAACATCAAGATGAACATGCAGATACATTTTAAGCCTACATACGAAAGCTGTTCCTGTTTTTCGTCAGTTTATCTCTTCGGATTGCATTCTTTCTGTAATTCAAGAAAGGTATAACCCCTGTCATATGTAAACTAGTTTATACGAAAATGTAGCTCTACCCAAGAGGGAAAAATTAAATGTCATGTGGAAAAAATATGAACCAATGAAATCCTCAAGAAGATAATGCTTAAAATATCTTTCTGACAACTTTTTGTACTGTAACTTTTATATTTATTGGTAATAGCAGGTATGTTTACATTGCAAACTGAAGAAAGGTTTTGTCAAACTGAACCCATTTTCTAGATACCAAGGTATCTACCAACATAGCGGCAAAGCAGTGCGGATACAAATTCACCCAGTGAAATGTTGAACATCTTCTTACATAATGTTGTGTCTCACAGTGGAGTGTACGGATTACCTGAGTTTGACAGCGAATTACATTCAATTTACGCTATTAAGAAAACTTGCAGCCTTCCGTTTCGATAAGCCCAGAGGTGGGGACCTCTATTCGATGAGAATGGTCGAATGTTTTGTGTCTTTTTGGTAGTCGACAAAACGCGAATTTGATGATAAAATAACTGATGATAAAAAAATTGCAATACACATTTCTTTAAACTTCAGTTGTTCGGGATTTATGTAAATTCTTCCGTAATGCAACCCAACGAATAAGATTATTTAGCAATTTTAAAGTTACTCAATTCCGTACTCAGACCCATGTTACTTCAGATTGGAATGGGTCTAATGAGACTATAAATACCACATGATCCTAGAGATAATAAAGTGTTTTTTATCCAGATATTCTGGCAAAGATCCTACACTACAGCTTATATAGGTCAACAAAAACTACACCATCCAGACTAAGAGAGGAAATCACACTGGATAATTACAAAGGCCAACATTGTAAAGTATTTGGGGAAATGGAGTCAATACTGTTTGGCATCTGATAATGCTATCCTGTAAGGTGTAATGAGGTCTGGAACATCTGCACATACTGCTGGTGCTACCTGGCTCCTAGTGTGTTCTGTTACTCAGCATATTGACTGCAAATCAGATTTTTGCTGAAGGATGACTTCAGCTTTTATTGTTCAACTACTTTTGTATTATAATATAATGGATGCTTTACAAACAGTTCAACTTTACACCTTCACATTGACCTCCTAGCTGTAAACATGGTCGTAATATTCGTATTCCCATCGCTTATTTGCCAGCAAAGGAAAATATTTTTGCTCTAGGGTTGGAGTTTTCCTATCCCATGATGTTTTGGTACAAATAAAAAGTTCTCGAAAATAGTCCCCTCGTCTGTGTTTTACCATAATGTACAATTAAATTGGACAAGTTATCACACAGACCACCTCCAATATGTTAGTACAGTGTCTAGCCTTTCCAGATGAAGCAACAAGGCACAGAATTTACCTCTTGAGAATTTATTTGATGAAGCTCAATTGAGCAGTTATTGCACAAACATTGGCCTCGTGTTTGTGCTTCCTCCTCCCGTGCTGAGGCCCTCAGACCTGCAGGTTTGCAGCTGCAATTCCCTCCGCACATCAGGTGGATATTTATATAACAAACAATCAAAGTCTAAAGTTTTCTGGCTCTATTTCCTGGTTAGGATTAGGTAAAGGGTTTATTGGATCATTGTTTGCAATCCGGAGAGTAATACCTTAAAGAGAAAACAGTATTCCTTCTGTACCGATGTGGCAAGTCGGGAATCTCCCTCCCCCCCACCTCTCTTTCATAATACGCTTTGTCAAAATGTCGTCACAACTAATCTCAAGAAGTCAAGATTAGGGGGACGCCACGTCATGATCCAGCACTGTCTTCAGCCGTTTGTTATTTAAACAAGTTATATAATTTGTTCCATTCTATCCCGAGAAACTTTAACTGTTGCTCATCACAATGTCTCACCTTGACCCAGCTTGTGATATATTTCATTTCACGGACAATAGATCGCTGAGCACTTGTACATTGTCGTACAATTAATCAGCCCTTGTGAACCTTGTCCACTTGTACCTCTATTGTTCCCAAAATGAAGAAATATAAAAGAATAAATGTTACTGAAACATTTACCAGACAAAATGGTATTAACAACGTCAGTCTGCTAACATTCAATGTACACATAAGATTTTTCACTAGCATTAAATTTTTTTAAAACAAATGGTTATTGGTTTGTTTTTCCTGGGTATGGGGATACAATATTTGTCATTCTTTCCTTTCGTTTATCTGTCTGCTCAGAAACATGGTATACGGGTAGATCATATTCATAATTTAAGTTAATTTGAGTTTCAAATTCATTGGATCAAGCTCAAGGTAAGGGTCACAAAATATTTTCGCTATATTGTCGATATTTCGCCTCCATTACTGGCGTTTGAGATTGAAGTTGCAGATTGGTCAAGGTCAAATTATATATTTTTCGGTTTCTTCCATATTTTAAGGTTCTGTCAGAGATTATGCTATGTGGGCCCCCGATCCGAGACTTTCGTGTTTTAGTTAGGTACAAGACCATAATATACTTTTGGTATTCTCTCAGAAAATGTGTAGCTTCCTCTTACAGTATCTGATGATTTGTGTGTTTTAATCTTCTACCTGAGTTGGGTGGATCTCCAGACTGAACACCTGAATGTAGTACCTTCAGTTTTTGTTGGTAGACCATAAAACAACTTTTCAGATCACCTTTTTACACGAACCTAGATTGCATACTTACTCTAAGTACGGTTTTGCAGAAATCTTGTGCTAGCTTTTACGCAAAGTTTAATGAAATTCGCAATACAAAATTTGTTCATATTGCATTGTGACGCCTGTATAATTGTCACGTTCCTGACCACCAAGATCTAAGTCATTTGTAAATTTATATTTCTTGAAATGGGAATGTTGGATCTACATACGACAAACTTTGAAATTCTATGTAGACTAATTCGCTGATGCTTAAAAAAGCGCCGGTCCAAGCAAAGTACAAAAATGGATGCTGACTCTATTACATGTTTTGTTAATGGGACGTGAATAAATTCAGATACATTTAAAAATAACTTTAGAAAGATTTATCTTAATCAATTGAATTTATTGGGGTATCCAGTAGGGTACAAAGTGTGATGGTGTGCTGAACTGCAACAGTAAAGCACAGGAATTTTCTGTCCCCTTCAATTGTGTTGGCACCTAACGGGCAATAAATACAAACTACACTTCGTTCCCTGCTGCACTTGACGTAACAGATAAGATAAAAAGTGTTAGCTAATCAATTTGATTATTTTTCTTGCAGGCAAACTCATTTCTGAGAAGCAAATCGTCCCTGCATAGCGCCAAGGTGCACGGACGAATCTCCTTCAAGTCTATGACGAGTTGTATCATGAGACTCATGTCGGCACTCAAGTTCAGTGCCGAAGTGCCCTTCTCCAACATCTACACCACTCTCCCAGAAGACAAACAGGCTAAACTGGCAAGTATTCATTCATCTTGTATCATTGATGTTTATTTCCACCTCGGATTTTTTACACTTGGAAGAATTTGTTCCAATAAACCTGACGCTAACAGGGCAGATCTAAGGTTTTATCGAAAACTCCATGCATGGCCAGCTTGAACGGGCTATGGGAAGAAAAATTATGTTTTTGGTAGATAAACACTTTTCTTTCCAAATGATGCTTTCTTGTTCTGTTATGTTGGCGACAATATTGTATCCTATCTACCGTACAGTAATTTCCTTGCCATCAGAAAATGTCCGATACAATTCAAAAGCTGTTTTCTTTATTTGTTTTCATTCATAACATAAATTCTAAACATTCCATATCCATAAAAGTACGACAGGTGAAAATGACGCACAGTATCACTGGTACATGTGCGAAAATTACAGTAATGAAAAAGATATTATTAAATTTCAGCTTTATAATAATACATGGTTTTTTATATGGCTAATTTTCATCTTTCAGGGGAAGGCTGCAGATAAATTGAGAAAACCGTTTAAGAAAAGGTAATATTTCACGTTTCATTTCCTAGAATTAACTATGACAGGCACGTACATCTCTTTAAGAATAAAATTAAATCAACGTAGCTTTTGATGAATTAAAACTCTCAATTAAAATATCACTTAATTTTTTTCTGTCTCGGAATTGGAGTAACTTTACAAAAAGAAAACAAAACATTCCTGGAATCCATGAAATTTAAGCGACAGAAAGACGGAAACGTCAATATGGAAAACGATCCATTTAAATGCAAAAATGTAAATTAGAATCCGAAACGACAGCTTTGACCCACTGTACTCTTCTTCAGTAGTTTTCGCTTCAACTACTGAATGTCAATGTGGGATTTTCTTTATTTCTTATCAAATAATTATAAAATCCGAAAATAATATGAAAGAGCATTTGAGTTGCAGGAGGCGACAACCGTCCTGAATTCACCAAAAAAAACCACAACAGTTCAAAAATTGTATAATGGGAGCTTCCATTTTTTCCCCTCGTGTACACTATTGATACGATTTTTTGATGTGGTATATGGATCTAGTCAGCGCCAGTCACAATAAATGCGGAAAATTGTTGAGACGAATTTCAACTCCGATCACGAGATTTTTCACACGTTTTTCTCACAAATTCGGACGTTCTGTCACCTATTTTCTTACGATGACTGCCATGTCAAAAAGTTTACCTGAAACGTTTGAGATTTGAAAGTATTTCATCTGACAGAAATGTGCGTTCGATAAGATTGAATTAGACGATTCGGTAACTAAAACTGTTGGTTTTCTAAATTCATCTATCATCTTCCATTTCATTTCGACCGTCGTAAGATCTTGCTGGATTCATATTTCAGTTATAGCAATGTGTGAATCGAATAAATCAAGATATTCATAGAAGCGTACCTTTTAGCCAAGATTCACTTTTATCCCCGGTAAAGCATCATTTCAATTCATGACAGACCTTTTTGCATGATAAATCCCATTCAATGCATGCTTCTTTCGTAATTGAAGAAAACGAAAATAACCCACAGCTTGTGCCAAAAATTCCGAAAACAATTAACAGCTAATCAAGAGTATTTCCGGTTACAAATAATTCATATTGTATTTTCTGTTGTAAGATCGTTTTGGTTCAGGGATAACATAGAGCTAATGCATAAGTCAATGTACACCATTTGACCTCTTTTTCTCTATTTAGAAGGTTTCAAGTACAACTTGTTTACGTATATTAACCAAAACACTTTAACACTGAATATGCCTTGAACCTTCTTATATTTTGTAAATTATTGAACAATCTCCTGGGTTTCATTACAGAAACATCTACCCAGTAACCTTTCGGTGCGATTTCAGATTTCAAGCTATATGCAGTAAAGAAATGTAACGAAAGAGTAAAGGTTTTTCTCACAGCTGTAGGAGTTGTCAATTTCACAAATAATCTTTGTAATTTATCATGACATAAAAACAGGGATTTCTATCTAATTGGTTGCGCCGTGCTCTTGTTTGGTTCATCCTATGGTCACAGGCTAGGCCTACAAGGGTGGATTTTTCGATAGGCATAACAATACAATTTGTTTCAACGGCACAAAAACTGACTGTGAGATAATTCAAGGAGGGTGCTAAACGCACGAGAATTAATGAATGACTTGTTTGTATATTCACATAGTTTCGAATTGACAAATGAATTTTGTTAGAGTATTAATAATTCTGCATAGTGAATATGTTGTACAGGTTTTTAGTCCAAAGATTGGATTATGACTAAGAACGGCAAACCTAACCATGACAACGAAAGCCATATTCGCACGATTCCAGGAAAGTATTCTACGGGAAAGAATAGATGCACAATTATCATTAGTTTCAGACACGATTTTGAAAGCAAATCACGAAATGTTATTTAGGGCTATTACTGCATTACAGGAAAATCGTATCAGAACTTAAACATGGCACCTTATGACAGCTGCCCTATGTACCCTTATGAACATAATTGATACGGTTTCTGTGTAGTGGATACATCGTTTTTTCATCAAAATTAGAGGAAACCAAGTGTTATTTGGGGATTGCGTCACAACAAAAATAATTTCCGAACTTTTATAGGTTTTGCATAATGCCATCAAACCAAACCCCTATCTTACACTGCATGCTATTCTTGGTGGTTGGCCTTCCCTCTCCATTATACATCCCGACGAAAGCAATCAATTTCGTAGAAGTTGCCAACAAAGTTCTGGGTGGTCCGTAAAAAAGAATGAGTAAATCACATTGTTACGATTTATACAATCCGTATATCAAATGAATCCTGTCTTGCTTACTGGGAGTATTGTATTTAATTTAGCTGATCATTCTTCATTGTATATGTTTTACGTTAATGCCCACATAATGTCAGTATGGTACGAAGTGTATGTTGCATAAGCACGCTTTTGTAGCTAAAATTGTGTGATGGTGTGCTGAACTGCAGTAGTAAAGCATAGGAATTTTTTGCCGATCGACAATAAATACAAGCTACATTCCGTTCCCTACTAATGTATCATAATGCGTTTGTAACTGATTTTTGGTAAAAGAGAGGGTTACTGGACATGAATAATATTATCAACCTAAAGTGAATCCATGTGAACATTATACGTGTATATTGAGTAACGCATGGATCATGCATAATGCTGCATTGAATGCTGTATGCTGTATTCACTAACAAGAACTGACTTCGGCCTTCTTTATCTTTGATGTTAGCCCTAAAAGCGATTTAATTTCTGATCACTTTTCAACACTTGTTCATTTGAGATGCTCCCCTTGATGTCTACATTAAAATAAAACCGTTGCCGTGATATTCAGGTGAGAGGCATTTCAGGTGTCAGCAGCTGAAATCCTGTCTGTAATTCGTGAAGACAGTGAAAAGGTCACAGGCGAATTTTATCACGTTCTGTATGAATATTTCTGCCTTCACTTTCACACCTAGGCACACCAGATCGTGAAATTACTATCAAAAGTTAGCGTCCGAATTTCAATAACTCAGCATGAAAGTCAATTGAAAATTTAGTGCTGAGCTATTGAAATTCGGACGTTAACTTTTGATAGTAATTTCACGATCTGGTTATGAATCCATAAATAAATCCTATACAGTTTATGGAAAATAATATCTGTGTAGTAGACGTAGCAATAGCATTTTAGAATCTATCAGTAATTTAATAACTTGATAATGTGTTAATATTCCGTGAAATTTCTTTGAAAAAGTGTACACACTTTGGTACCGTGTTTCAGAGTAAACCCGATATAAAATAGAAAGTAAACTTGAATTGGGACAATTTCTTATTTTGAATTACTCTGGGAAAGAAACAACATCTGTAGGTTGCGTAAACACAGTTCTAAAGTTGTTTTAAGAAAAGGCGAACATTTGTCATGAATTCACGCCTTGGTAATTGAGTGCGCTGATGTCCTAAGATTTCAAATAAAATAAAAACAGCCGATCAAATTACTTTTTCTTAATTTATATAAGGAAAAGAGTACTTGTTAAAACAGGCGTTTTTGATATGTATGTGTATGTGCTTGGGCGACGAGCGAAAGGAACAATACATTAAATACAATTGTGTTAATGAGATAAATACACTTATAAATTCAAAACAGCTTTTTCCGAGGAAAGGTGCAATTCTGCGTTTTCATGAATGTATGGGTAGTTATTCAATAATTATATGAAAGTGTCACAATAGATCTGCTTAATTTATTACACGATTTGCGCGCTTAAAAAATTTGCCCAAAATCCTCATCTGCAAAGGAATACAAAGCTGAGTCTTTTCTCCTATACCTATCACTTGAAGGCTTCAAGGAAGAAGCTTGATAATTTTGACAATTAATTTTTCGATTGACATTTTAAACTGGTGTAACAGAATGAAAAATTGACAGTGTGCATTTGCAGCCAGTCCTGGTGACTGGTAAGATGGCACCTTAATGGAAGAATGACAGACGAAAGATGCCGCCACTTGTGCTAACGTCACTTCTTTAGCGTTTGCCTCATTGGTTTAACATTGCACCGTTAACGTTAATGGGTAAAGAACTGAGTTTGGGTTTATGAAGCGCGCTGTGAGATGCTTTTAGCCAATTGTAACTTGGAAAGTATAACTTAGAAACTACTAATTTTAGGTTTCTTTACTAAATTTAGTCATTTTCAAGTCATTATTATTTGTTTTGTACTAAAATTGTATAAATCTCCCTCCCTAATCTTTGTACAAGCAGGTGTAACACTTGAAACAGTTTCTTCAAGTGTGCTTCAAAGTTTCACTGAATAGAATGATGATCAACCATGGCCACTTGTATTCAGTGCTTGTTGAGTCACTCGGCAATCTTTTGTGTAAATCATAACGTTCAAATTTTATCTCAAGTTTTCTTGTGAATAAGAAAATCCTTCACTGCTTTGTACTTGCAGATTGTCAGATAAAGACACACCTACAGAGCGAGTGAACAAGTATCTGTCCCAAGCGATCACTGCCAGAAGCATCAAACGGGAAATGAGGGACCACGTCAACCTTGTTACATTGTGCTTCAAAAAATCTACAAGGGAAAGACAAGTAAGTCCTGACTCACCGAAATCATTTTCAAACAAAAGTGTTCGCGTCGATCAACTCCTGAAATGGATTTTATTTTGCGTCAATGGAACTCCAAGCAGTGTCTTTTTCGATACAAAAACACCTATTGTTTTCAAAATGAAGAGCCTTAACCAGACATTTCATTCTCCGTTCGACTGAGCGCCTTCTGAGGAAAGTTCAATTTAAGTCGGGGTGTTTTGGAACAACAAAATTTGACGTGATACTATTGACTGGCGTGAAACAAGCCGCGAAATTTTATTGTCCCAGAGCTAATGCCATATTCATTTATTCTATTCACTAACAAATGAAATAACTTGTGGAACACCCCATACATTTGTATTTAAGTACCAGACCTGTGAAGATGCATCTTTTGCCACTGGAATGTTGTGTTCTCTTATAATGTTAGTGTGTATATCTACTGTCCAAGCCATTGTCTTACCAAGGTATTTATAAAAATTATCATTTGTCCGTAGATTAGTAATATTTTATACTTACAATGACGCATCTCAATAGTAAAGATAGCATTTGCGTCCTCTGCATCCAGTAGGCTACTCCAAGAATTGCCAAGCTACGTCATGGGCCAGTACACAGAAATCGTATCATTTTGGAAACGAAGAGAACAAAGAAGAGAACGAAAGACTTTCACGCTGTGCTTTTGCTGCGCTATTGTTAAACTTCTGATACGAATTCCGTGTACTGTTGAGGAAAAGGGAAACTCCGCAAAAAGTGGTGAAAGCGATAAATCCGCCGGGGTTCCTCCGTTTATCTTTTTAATTGTTTTCGTAAAACTGCAGTTCTTATGATGAATCAAATCTTTCTTTCTCTTAACAGGACAATTTTACTACTGGTGCTATTTCTTGTCACATTTACATGGATTGTATTTGTTCTTATTTTGGTGCTTGGAGGCAAACTCAGGGTAAATCATTTTATGTCATCTGACTGTAACATATTATTTAAAACCAAAGTACACCTATCAACACGAACATTCAAACTTTTCATGTATTACATGCTAAGGCATAAATCATATTAGTATTCATAATCTAATTAACATTCGTATTAATTATCCTATTAACATAAGTATTAAGGCATTGGATTATCATATGTCATCCATATGTCATGACGTGTTGTATTCGTATTCATAGTCTTTGAATAAAATAAGATCTCTAATACACTTTTGGCTGTATTGAAATGATCTCGTTTGCAGTGTATGACATGCAATATAACAAAGTTACCCTGTATGAGGATAACTATCATGGTGGTTACACTGCTGCTGATGTACATTCTCGCTCAAATAAATGTGGTAAGTAATTCTCTCTCTTCAAGTTCCATGTTTATTACTAAACTATATGCCTGTGTCATCTAGTATAAAGGTAAACAAGAATGTCTTTTATTCGAGGGCTGATAGGCCGCTTGCAAATAGTTACATACAGTGGAAATTAAAACTTAATAGAACTAATGCTCGAAAAATATAAGACGTGTGGATCGAGTGCGTACCACATGAACTTAAAATACATTTCCTTTTAATAAAGTCAAGCTGGTCATAAACGGTAGGTGGTCTCTACTGACAAATGGGCTTAAAAGAAAAGACGGGGTTTACTTCACTTTGTTATAAACAATTATCTACTTTATTTCAGTTCTGTTGTCAAGGGGGTCTGTATGCTCCCCCTTTCGCCCTTTCGGACTCCTCAAATCCCTTCAGAGACCAACACCTTTCCTGTGATATCCCACAATACATCTTCCTCAGTTGCCTTCTGGGATACATTGCACTCTCCGTCTACCTGAAGCTACCTGCTCTGGCAAAATTGGTGCTAATGTTCATTATGGCCATAGGATATGTAGTTGTTCTGGTTTACACACATCCAGGACTGTTTCACAAAATTGATAGGCTAACCAAGTAAGAACCAAAAATAATTTATCTGTACCAATAAGTAATATTATGTTGCACCATGTCTATCTTGTAAGTAAAGTGGCAATACCATACACTCCTTCATCGCACAAAATAATGTGACAGAAATATTTTCTCATTTACAATATTGGCAGGTTCAAAATGGGACCAATTACCTACATTTTCCTCATTTTACGCAGTTTTGGCAAAAACAATTGTTAAATTTTGAGTACAAAATTCAATTTACACGATAAATCATAAATTCGCCACGGCGACCAACCCACGAGCAACAGCAGGCTTTACATTGTGTGCTCTGCATAGGTAGATTGATATTTCAATAATACAATGTGGCATGGTTCTCATTCGAATTACAATGGCAGATTTTTTCTGTATGTCGTCACAGATTAGATGTACCGTCACACATAACAGGGATAGTAGCTATCTTACATTTCCTGTTAGCCACTTATGTTCATAGCCGACAACAGGAATGGACACACAGACTGGACCACCTCTGGAAATCGCAGGTGAAGATATGCTAAATATTCACAAGGCCAATCGCATTGTCAGAAAAGACTTTATTATCAAAGATGACCATGATATACAAATCAAAAACATGCCATGTACTATTATTCTAATGGAAAGGAATACGTACCCAGTGGTCAACTGTTTCCAAATTAATGACTAAACACAAATTCACTATTTGTACCAGAGCTCCATGTTGGTAATGTGTTCAGTATTTTACCATATTGTCGTTTATTTCAGGCCACTGAGGAGAAGATAGAGATGACGGATTTACAGAACAACAACCGACAGATCCTGTGCAACATGCTGCCGACTCACGTGGCCGCGCACTTCATAGACCTGGGACAGAGAAGTCACATGGTAAATATGTGAAAATATGGAAGATCCGCGATCTCCCGTGGACGGCGAGGGCGGCGGGGGCCCCGCATTAAAAGTTATAATAATATCGTAAATTAACAAACGCTTAAAACAAATTTAGAAAGGCTGGTTGTTGGAGAGGACCACGTATCCCTGGTGTCACCTTTTGGATGAACTGTTTTAAAAGTTCCACGTTTCTGCATTTCTTCATATCAGTTCTTTTAGTAACAGTTAAACAGGGCAGAAATAAGTTACATGTTATAGATTGATAGACTGCGTGTAACAAATCATAAACTTATCGGAACAAAACAATTTGCTGTTATGTTCTTGGAGTAACAAATTAGAAATCGTTCGGTTTTTGTCTAGTTTCGTGTTTTCTCTTCAGGAGCTGTACAGTCAACAGTACCACAGAGTAGCCGTGCTATTTGCTTCAATATGTAATTTCTCCGACTTCTACATGGAACTAGACGCGAACAACCAAGGCATAGAATGCATGAGAGTGCTGAACGAGATCCTTGCTGACTTTGACGAGGTAACGTCACTCATAAACTAAATGCCTCATTTTCATCCCAAAGAATCAACACCAAATAGATTTAGATACTCTCACTGATTGTGTGAGAAATCCAATGTGTATATCCTGAATTTGAGTTCCTATTCAGCAGGGAACGAAGTGTGGCGTTTATTTATTGCCCGTCAGGTGTTGCCACAATTGTGGGGCAGCAGAAAATTCCTATGCTTTACCAATGCAGTTCAGCACACCACCACACAATGTTAGCTATAAAATCGCGCTATGTATGTTGTTACACTTTGTACCCTGCTGTCAGTGCAGTAATTACAATCTTTCATCTTAGAACGAGTCCTATTTACAATATATACATGTCATAGATTTCATTCTTTACGACCTGGACCCTTCGGACAGTGTTAGGGTGGATCTAACTTTGTTTATTCACTTCTTCTGTACTAAAATTATCAATGAGCATTTAATTTTGTACACTAATGTTTATCCATATAAATTAAAATTATAAATAGTCATATTCAGCGCTTAAAGTATATACCGTATTTATTCTAATACAAGCACCCTCTCTTATACAAGCACCCCCTTCCCCCCCA
>JBCAUI010110763.1:0-18819 GCA_038406195.1 Haplosyllis anthogorgicola
ACCACTTGGTCATGTGTAATAAAAATTCTTACAAGATCATATGGATTGTGACTAATATTTATTTCATCTAATAAACTAGCAAACATCAAATGCATTTGAGGAAGAATATTTCCCAAAGTATTTTCTTTTAAAACCACTTCATCCCTCAATTTAACCTGATAACTGTACTCATTGACTATGTCATCTTTCCTGTGTTTGAAAGACCTGGTCTTCCTCAATTTGACTTTAAAGAAAGTACATGGAAAGTTGTCAATTTCTTCTCTCAATTCTGTTTCTATTTTATCCTGTCTATCCTTTTCAGGCTCAACCACAGTGTCTTCTTGACTAAAATCTACAGGTTCCACTACAGTGTCTTCTACTTTATCAGAATCTAAAGGCTCCACAACAGTGTCTTCTAGTTTATTATAATCTACAGGTTCAACAACAGTTTGTTCTTTTTTTCCTTCCCCTTCATTGTCACTACTGTCCCCAGGACGTGCCCTGGTCCTTGGCCTCTTTCTCCTGGGTTCTCCCTTTCCTATTTGGCCTGGGTGTGCATAGTCACATCTGAAAGTATACAAGGGATTGGCAGACATCAACTTCACATGAACAATGTCACATAGCACTTCAGTATCTGAATTGGACTTAAAATTATTTAAACAGGTACCTTCTTCTATTGATGTCATGGAAGTGCTGGGTGAAATGCCTTCATATTGACAAATATCTGTCAATTTCTCCTTCCATTCATCACTAACAGAAACTGCCACATTCAAATCCTTCAGGATCTCATCTATTTCATCACTGCTCAAAGTAGGACAGGCAGAGATTTCCTGGGTAGGCAGACCTTCTTCTTGTTCTATGCCCTGTATTATTTTCCACAATTCTTCTAAAGTGATCAAATTCAGGCAAATCCTGCCCTTCACCTTCCTTATCCATCTCTTTGTGTGAATGTGTTCCTAACAAAATAACTCATAAAATGGGTCAATTGGATCAGGATCATTTGCTTTTATAATTATTTCCTAACATAATAGTATATATCTAATTCTGTACAGAGACACAACCCCTCCACCCAAACATTTTTTCTTTTTTTTGGAAAGTAGTTCCAATCTCATTTGCATACATTTTTTCATGATGACATCTGGTGACGAAACCCTGAACTACTGCAAAATTGGCACTTGAGGGCAATGTTAAGGTTAAAAAGTCAGGTAAATTACCTTCATCCTCCCAAATAGGGTCATGACTTAACAAACTGAAGAATTTCTCAACTTCATCTTGGAGAAGTTCGTGTAAGTGTGGCTGCCTCTCTTCCAGCCAATACAAAAGTTCAGCTGCTGCAATGAAATAGAAGATAAATGTTTTACCATGTTTGAGTTTAACCCTTATGTTGAACCCTACTACCCTGATTGGAGTACTGAAAAGGATTACATTTCTGTTTTTTACATGAAAAAGGACAATAAAAAAGTGACTGTTCTATACACTAAAGAATACTTATTTAACTCTTACAAAGTTTGGAGAAATACTGTTCATGGTAAGCAGATTATTAAATTCTTAGACAAACCCAACCAGGAAGATCACCTCAAGGGTGTTTACTTTGACAGTCAGGTTATTCCAGGGGACACAATTTCAGTCAGTTACATGAGTGAAATAGTAAATCCTATTCTGGATTAAATTTGGGATCTGGACCAAAAAGAGAACATTGTATGCATATCTAACTGTACCTATTGTGCTGGTACATGCTCACTCAAGTATTGTGAGCCAAATATGAAAGTTTTACATCAAGATTTCAAAATGTGCCATGCCTGCATGATGCACAATCACCTTTTTTAAACAATTAAAAAAGCCAAGGATGACTTCCAGACACCCACTATCCCTTATTCAGATGAGCAGCAGGGATACTGAACAGGATAACTTTGATCAAATCAATCCAGGTCACTTTCACCACCAAATAATAAATAAAATTTCCAAAACTGTAATTGGAGTTTATGCTGAAGGATTCAGATTTGAAAGGCTGAAATACTGGCAGGATTCCAGCCTAGGTATGGACATAATGGATTACTTGCTGCAGGAAAAGTTCCAGGGTGACTTCAAGTGCATCTTCTTGGATATGGCAGTCTCCAGAATTGAACCACTCAGGCCCAGGATTAGAAGTTATATTATGGACTCCATTCTTAGCTGGACCTATGCCCTTAATCAGCCAGAGAAAACTAAATGTTTTTCAGTGTGCAACTATTGCATGCAATTTTGTACTGTCAATTTCAATTTTGAATACTTTCCAAGGCTTGACATGAAAAAGTCATCTTGTAAAAAGTGCATTGAAAACACATTTCCCTTTTACCTAATTGTTTCAAAATATTTTTTTACCTGTATCCTGACCATCCATTTTTTATTTTACTTTTTTATTTTGTGTCTGCAATTAGATTCCTACTGGACAACTGAAAAACATTTGTCCTTTATTTGTCCTTTTTGTTTCTTTGTTTAATACAAAAAAATTAAACATGATAAAGAAGTGACCATTAATCTCATTTAAACAAACAAACAAAAGGAAAACTAGATATAATTATATTGAATCTTTTTTTTTTAAATAGACAGAGGTCATGCCATTTCATGTCTAATGGTTGTAAAATGTGACCTGTTCTTTTCAATATGCCCATCTAAATGTGACCACTATTGAATTAATGAAATGACCAACAAAGTGGCCACTGACCATTATACCTATTGTGACATGTCATTTTTTCATTGCAGCACCCTGTCACTTTTATTAGCACTAAAAATTTAAAGTCTAGGATAGAGTTTATTGACATTTTTACCCATTGTACTGAGAGAAGAAATACGTAGTGTGAATGTTGTAAAAACATTAATTGTAATAAAGAAGTCTATCAATCATCATTACTGACACACTCTTTTTTATCTCTTGACTAATTAAAAGTAAAACCTACCCTACCCATTTCTTTTTTCCCTTAGCCTGAGGTCTTAAATTTTTTTACCATAATTAAAAAAAGTTCACCAAAAAAGAAATCCCCATCAATTTCAAACTGCCCAATGAGATTTATGGCATTTATTACTTATTTGCAACATTTAAAAAGGTATTTGCAACATTTAAAATTAAATTTATGGCCTTTTATATTGCAAGAATGAAAGGAAAGCAAAAAAAATATTTCTTTGTCAAATCTGAATATAATATATTTCATTCTGGCTATAAATTAACACATGAATTTGAATAATAAGTAACTTGTAGTATATGGCTAATATTTTTTCTCCCCCTGAGTACTTAATATGGAATTCTAAATAACACACAAAAAACAGATCACAATAATAATCATATAGCACAAATTGGTCCTTTCTTTTTCCTGAATATCCTCTTTTATGTACAAAAGTTTCATCAGTGAGAAAACAGTCCCTTCTTCTCATAAGTCTTTACTGGTCCAGACATCAAACTATGCCTACTCCTAAATTTCATAACAGAAGTCTGATCCAGATCATCAGCATCTCCCCTGAGTCCTAAAACAATAATAATCAATTCAGATACATTCAACCAAAAGAACCATAAATTAACACAATTCTTGTATTTACGATGTTTAACTTCAATTTGTGATGTTTCTTAGCAATTTGCAGCATTTAAATTGAATTTACAGCATTTCAAAACACTGTTAATGCTTGGATTTCTTGGCAGCATGCCTGGTACAAGGTTTCTTAGGGGATGACAGCCTTTTACTAGTATCTTCTTCCTTTTTGTGAGCCCTGGATCTACTGGAACTTCTTCCCCTCCTGGGTGGAGGAGAAGGGGGATCTTTCTTCTTCTTCTGTACCAACCTTGATTTGGGCTGCCTGTTATCTTCTGCTTGTGCTGGCATGGAATCATGGATGATGCACACACCCGTAGCAGAGGGGTCTACAGGTACACCATACCCTACAGCAGCTGCAGCAGAGGCTCTCACAGCAGGATCTACACTACTTGCAGCTCTACCTGTTGCAGCAGCACCCATAGGAGCCTCAGTGCTTGAAGAGGATTGAGCTTGTGCAGTGACAAAAGGGTTGGTAGAGGAGGCTTTAGGCTGAGGGGTTACATAACTGTCATAACTGGGCCTGCCTGCTTGGGAGCACTGGGGGGTTCCTTGGGGGAACAGGTGGTGGCTGCTGCTGCTGCTGCTGACTCCTGGTAAAGTGCATGAAGAATGTCCTGAAACTGTTCATCAGTGTCTGATACACCCCTCTAAATTGTCAGGATTCAGCCTGTTCCTGGCTGTGGCTTCATTAAATGCCTGCTCCTGCACCTGCCTATGGGCCCTCAAGTGATCAAACTGCACACCTGGCCCCTGGTCAACATTACTGCTCTCAATGCTTACACCACTTTCCCTCCTGCAAATTCTCACATTCCTTCCCCAACACCTCAGTTTGTAACATTTCCATGTCAAGTAGGCAGCAGTAGGCAGAGAAGATAACACCCAATAGGGTCTTCCCCAAATCCTTCCACCAGCTACCCTCTTTGGTCATATAGTAAATCCCTGGATTAATGTTAGTTACAGCATCCAGTGTGTGCTTGTACTCTGTTGTAAACTCCACCTTCAATCCATCCAAGGAAGCTGAGAACCTGGAATTAGCACATTTTTATTTTATTTCAATTTGCGATGTTTAATAAAGAATTGCAGACTTTACTTGAGAATTCCAACATTTTAACTGTATTTGCAGCATTTACTATGCTGAAATTTCCTTACCTAAAATGGGTCCTGGACTTCTCTTCAGGTACAGTGCTGTCAGGGGATGTGGGAACTTGAGGAGGTGAAGTAGGAGGGAGTGTTGTTGTTGTTGTTGTTGTTGTTGTTGTTGATGCTAATGTGGTTGATTGAGCTGGTGTTCTCACTGGTCCCAAAGGAAATCCTCCCAGACTGTCAATGTACATACTGTCACTGAAAAAAATTCAACTGATTTACTCATTTTTCCCATTTTTAATTCCATATATATTTTTTTTCAATAAAAAATATTATTTAAATGCATTAATACACAAACTTACTCCCAATTCTCCAGACTTCTACAGCTGCAATCATGTAATTCCTTCTTAATATCTGGTTTACCATTCAGTTCAATGTAATGCCTGGGATACAGCTTCCCTTTAACCACCAACAATTCTGCATTCATATCCAATTGATCACCTCCAAAAATCACAGTGCACACAGACTTAAACTGAGTACACTCACAGTTGAAAGGACAACCGAAAATTCCTTGAATAGATAGAAGAAAAAATATCAAAACTCCAAATGTAATTGACTCCATTGTCTTGGTCTTTGTCACCCTTTACTAATGAGCAATAGCAGATGCAGGTCATTAGCTGCTGCTACCCCTTCCCCCACAGTACTTAAACAAACATACCTGCATCAGCCTAAAGTCCATCTAAGATAAGAGACACAAAGGAATCTGTCTTCTGAGAAAAAATTCAATACAGGTTATAAAATGAAACAGAATCTTGTATTATTCTCTTTAATTTTTTAATGAACAGGTCTTAAAGAAGCTTAAATAATTGTAAACAATATCACCCTTCATTTCAATTGAAAACCCTATGGTTTAAAGTCTGCAAATACACATTAAACATCAGAAATTTGAAACAAATGTCACTATTGCAAAAAAAGCATAGCTATTTTAATGTGGGATACAGATAGCACTGACTATAATATAAACAGGAAACTGTTAAATTTCAGATGTGTTTAGTTCTCCATCCTTTTCACATCACATTTATTTTATCTCTTAATTATTTGCTAGTTTTACTGTGAATTTTATTTAAAATTTTTTATCATCACTAAGTTCAGTATATTGTTCTAAAGAAAGATGCCTGCAAAGAGAAATAAGAAGACATTTAAACTGAATAAGAAAGGTGAGTGAAAAAAAAACAAACCAGGTCCCTTCACCAATTTAAAAATCCTACTTTAAATAGGATAGTTAAAGTCTGTAATTCAGATTTAAATGCCATTATTCTTGATTAAATGTCATATTTCTCAAATAAAATCTGCAAATTTCAAAATACCATTCAAAATACCAAAAAGAGTAAACTGTGCCAAAGATATTTACTTACCACCCGTTGGTTGTAAACCTAAAAAGAGAAGTACAAGAAAACAAAATTAGAATTGATAGTTGTACTCTTGTAATGAAAATGGAGGAATTTTTAACCCTGACTGCATCGAAGCTTAAACGCTGCAATTCTTGATTAAACATCACCATTCTAAAATAAAGTCTGGAATTCTATCACAAACATCGCAATTTGTATTTCGTGTATCTAAAAAACGTAGAATTATTTCTTGGGACTTCAGGTCAAAAAGAAACTTCAGGCTAAAGGACTAGTCAATGTAAAGGTAAATTTATTGAATCCCCCTAAAAATAAACTTAAAGTCCATAAATCTATCTTAAAGTCCGTAATTTTTAATTAAACACCACAATATTCATTTAAACATCGCAAATTCTTTTTTATTTCAGTTCCCCCAGGATGGCAACTGCCTATGCAACTCCATACTAGAAGGAGTGCAAAAAGACAAGAGAAACTTTGGTGCAAGAGAGTTCAGAAGGGAGATCGCAGCCTTCCTTTGTCATAGGAGGGAAGAGACGTATGGAGAGTTAGAAATGCTCATGAAATCATACGGGTATTCATACAGGTGCTACATCTACAATATACTGGAAGGGGCTGGGGAGATATAGGTAAGTGAAAAAAAATCACAAAATGTGGAATATCTTTATGAATTGAATATAATAAAGAAAATTGAATATTTATAATAATTTTTTTCTCTTGTTATAATACTTTCAGGCATCATAACAGCAGTTACCAGAATGTGGGGGGTTGGGATTGCAGTCTACTCACCTGACATAGTCAATCTACATATGATTAACTGCAGCAAAATGAGTGAAGTTGGGATTACCCTATTTTATAATGATGCTAATCATTATACCAGTTTGAGTAAGTAAAAATGTTACAATTTTCATTTTAACATTGTAATTACATTTTAAACATCAGAAATACTTATTAAATTCTGTAATTTTGATTTAAACACTGCTATTCTTAACTAAATGCTGCTATTTTCTATTTTTTTACAATCAAGAGCAGGACCAAGAAATAAAGAACAGCAGTTTTGCCAAGAATTTGGTCAGCTATGGGATCGATAGACAAGGGGGATATTGACCAGATGACATGAGTAAACACCTCACCGATTAAGAAAAGAGAGAGGTTTCATCTTTGGATGAGGACATAACAAGAAGGTGGACAGCAGAGGGCAAAAGGGACCTCACATGTCCCAAATGTCTGAAGAGCAGACCCCCGTACAGCTCCTTCATGGCACTGAGAAGACATTACAGGCATGCACACCTCCATGAGAATGTCTGTAAGTGTGATGAGTGCGAGAAAGTCTTTGTCTGACCACAGGCACTAAAAAGTCACAAGAAGGGGCACTCCCTGACCCCAGAAGAAAGGTAATTTTTGATGTTTAATTAAGAATAGGTGTGTGTAAGTCAAAATTGCAGAATTTAATCTGTATTTGCAGCATTTAAAATGTAATTATGATGTTTTAATAAAATTGGTGACATTTTTGTATACTTTCAGGGAACAGCTGAAATGCCCAGTGGAGGGGTGCAAAACTCAGTTGAACACCAAAGCCCAGTTAGAAGGACATGTAAAGAATAGCCATAAAACCTGGTACTGCACAGAAGCAGAGGAGTGCAAGACTGCAGGAAAGAAGTTTATGAGAAAAAGCGACCTCAAGAACCACCAGTTAAGGCAGCATGAAGAAAGAAGCACCAATTTCAAGTGCAGTATATGTCAGAAGCCACTTGGAAACAAAAAATCACTCAAGCAACATGAAGATTCCTGCAAAGGAATTAAGAAACACCAATGTCCGGAGTGTAAGAAGCCCCTTAAAAACTCGGTAGAAGTTGCCAACCATTGCAGGATGTATGAAAAGGAAAGACTGAGGGAGGCAGCTAGGAAAGCATCAAGGGCAGATGAGGAAAATCAGTAAAATTTAAGACAAACAACTTATTTTTAAAATTTCTGACGTTTTATTGAAAACTCCAGACTTTTTTTTATAATTTCCGATGTTTTTATCAAAATTGCAACATTTATTTTTATTTTCCATCCTGTTTTTAAAAATTGTGACATTTAAATATATATGTAAATAGATGTATGTAAATAGATGTTTTCACTTTTTTCCTAATCATTAATTCCATCCAGTAGTTAGGTTTTTTTTTTAAATTCTTTTATTTTTAGCTTTTTAAAATGGATTTTAGATAAATAAAAAATATTTGAATTTTTACATGAATTTAAAAAATAATTATCCAATAAATAAAGGCATTTCCCTCATTATAATTAGCCTCATTAGTATAAAGGGCATGGCCCTTTACCCCAGCACCCTCTAGTGGGAGAGAAAGTGTGAATTTGTCCCTGGAGTCCAACCGTCTGTTTGATGGATAAAGAAAGGGAAATTTTGGGCCCATAGTAACTAGAATACCTTCTGATCTATCAGTATTCACAACAAACCTTTAGAGACGAGTGTTTCCAACCAGCACTTAATTATGCTTTATTCCAAACTAATCAGTAAGTGCAGGTGAAGCAGTTGGGCACTTTCTGCGTGAAGCTTAATGGAAAATAATAACTAAAGAACGGAAAGCAAATACAATGTGGCATCGCTGGAACGTGAATTGAATACGTAATATACGGAACTGTGCGTTTTATTGTAAGCTATACAGCTGTCTAAATGGTATTCATTTTGTCTCTATGTAAATGCGTCAGATATAAGAGAGTAACGGTTGGACTCCAGGGACAAATTCACACTTTCTCTGCCACTAGAGGGCGCTGGGGGTTTGATTTTTTCCACATCTTATCCACCTATTTCTGTTAATTTTAATGATCCAGTTTTTGGACACTTCATCTGGATTAACAATACTGGGGAATCAATTCAAACAGTTTCCCAGTCAGATACTTTTCCAGACACTTTTTCCAAAGTATTTTAAAGGTCTACTTTAGGAGCAAAAACGGGAACATTCCATTTGGGCGAAGAAAATAATTCCAACTCTTTATCTGAAAAGGATGTAATTTTAATTAATGTAAGTGGAACTAAACCTAAATTAGCTCTATTATTATGTCATTTTCAGTTCCTTCCTTATGATCAAACTCCTATTTAAGAAAGAGGTTTACACAACATACTAATATAACTTTAGGAATTTAACAATGAAATAGAAAAGTATGAACGCCAACGCCATCACAGCTTAAAAATAATCAATCAAAGTCTAAAATAATCACTCAAAAACTGTTATGTAACAACTCAAGCCTGATTAACTCTTTGACATGATCCAGCAGTTGAAGTTCAACCTTGCCTTGCCATCTGTAGCAAAGTTTCACTTTTCTTTATTCTTTGCAATTTCTCAGAAGAACCACGAATCACGACTTTAGTAGCGAGTGACAGATCAAGTTAAAAGGAAATGTTATCTGTGTGCAATAAAAAGAGTATCTAAAAGGTTTGTCATGTTACAGAACAAAGTAATATGTAGTGTCTGGTAAAATGAAAAATCTTTCAAGACCATAACGCGTGGCCATGCTATTATATCGAAGTTACATCCCTAATAAAACTATGTAAATGGGTTCATCTGAGACCTTGACATAAAAGGGTTTGTTTCCCAATATCTTTTTAGGTGGCCACTTTCATTATCCGACATAATAAATATTTTGGTATGGGTCCACAAATAGAATAATTTATCAAATTTCAATTTCGCACTTGTCAAATTTATACTAAGTTTCATCGAAAAAAGTTTATTTGAACAGATTTGTTTAAAAAAGAGGCCAAAAAGACACCCAAAATTTAAAGTAACAAATTTCTCGCTGTTATTTGAAAGTTCAAAATGACCTCCTTGTGTATATGTCAGCTTTTAATTTTTTGTAAGAGAAAGCAAACACAATCTATCAACCTGAATCCTGATTTACATGCATGTCATGATGTGGATGTCTATTTTTCCTAATGCAATCATATTCAATAACCTGTAACAAATTGCCTTATTACGAGAGCGCACGAACAGATTAAAGAGCCACTACACAGCTTATGATAGGTTTATGGACTCAGTATAAGATTGGATTAGTGCCTTGAATATCAAAACAAATGTACGTTCAGTATCGTACTCAAATCAAGTACAACGAATGATTCTCTGAAAACAACCGTTTAAAATTCCTGGGCCTTAATTTATGCCTTATGTAGCTGTAGTTTGTAAAACGAATAGTAAATTTCATTGTGAAATTGAATTTTATCTTACTTCAGAAAATGCAAGATCTTGTGTGTAAAATAAGGTAAAATGATTAAAAGACGGAAACACCTGAAACTGCATGTAGACCACATCTACAGTCAACTTTAATGCGAAGCGTTTATAAATATGGATATCGAGCAAGATGAAGTCTATTTACTCTGCTTCCTGCATATCAACTGGAAATGATTAACACATTGCATGACAATGAGCAATAAAGATTGATCCGGTCACGGTTTAACAGTCTATGTCAATTACTTGAAGCTTTATATATTCATCTTAATCAAGTGGATTTGGGTTAAAGCGTCAAATAATTACCAATATTTGTGATAAAAATTGACATGTACATTCTAATGAGATTAACATAATAATTCAACCTACTTTGAATGAGCAGAATTTTTCATTGTGTAATAGTGTAGACATATTTGTTTAAAGTTCCATTAACTAACTGTGTAAAACTTTGTTTAACAATGTATCATTTACTAATAGGGCAGAAACCTTTGGTTGAAGCAAAGTAGTCAGGAGTTACCTTGACTGCATTTTGTTTTGTTTTGCTTTTTGGGGAATTTTTTTGTAGCTTTTCCTTCTTTGCTTGTTGGCAAACGCTTAGATCCCTTTCTGTAATCAGTGTCTAATTTGCTGCGGCCAATGGTGCTCCCGTTTTGGACTTGACTTCTTTATTGCTGTCATAACTACTTCACAAAAGACATGTTCCGGACCAAAATGAAAACCAGGCGAATACCTCCCCATTTCAGGAATGATACAAACTCGCGTTGTACTGTTGTTTCAGATACGTACAAAGCGTGAAATACTAGCAAAATTAAAGACAAACGAAATCATATACATTTTAACTGCAGTGGAGTAATAATTTCAGTGGCATTAATAAATCCAATTAATTAGCCGTGCTCAAGCTGTCTTACCAAATTACTAGTCGGTATTATCAGAAACCGTTTCTGACAACCAAGTGAATCGGTTATTTAGGCTCAACAAGCCAGAAAAATTAATTGAGAGCAAATCATGACCATACGAAACGTTGAATAACTACTGGCAATAGATACTCGATGCTTAAAACAAGAATTTTAATTCTTCTGTGCGAACTATATTTGTTTCATGAATTAAAAACATGTAGTTGTAAAGAAATACTGATTGTGTATACCGTTTAGAGACAATAAACATTGTGCATTTTCACTAAACATAACATGACATGACAAGTAATGCGTTTATCTCGTCTTGAAGTGACGTACTGTGACATCTAAAACAATGAAACTGATAGAGCACTATTTTACATAAAATCAGGTAATATCTCCTTGTAATTTGATTAAAATATCAATTTACCCAGCAGGATCTTTTTGTACCTACAATCCCTGCCTTTTACAAAGATAAAATATGACAACCGAATCTAAAATACTTTTGTTATTTTCCAATTCACTTGAGACCAGGAGGATTCATTTACTGTCATTTTATGTCTCATAAAATACGAATCAGAGAAGATTAAGAAGAGCGGTAATTCAATCTTATTTGACACGTACGTAATTTTATCAGATGAATACAAATCAAAATTACCTCCCTCACACTTCCTCACATTCAAAATAGAAATTTTATCTTTAACATATAATTGTTAGGATTGTCAAGATTGTATAATGAATATTCCAAGGCGTGCGTATGAAATTAAAAATTACTTCCTTTGAAGCACTAAATTTTTGAGATTGCTTATCAAGTTTTTGTTATAAATCTGCACTTAAATTTATAAAGTCACCTTCAGATAGAAGGTAATTGATGAAAGAAATGTGCAGAACAGATACTCTTGTACAGGAAATGATCTCTTGCTTTAAATTGTTCTTTATGAGAAACAGAATATCATTAATTTTTTTATTTTCTAAAAGAGTTTGAGTGAAGACACCTAAGCGTTTGTACTGAATTTTATCGGTAAAAGTTAACCTTACTTTTTGTGTTTCTTCTTGAAAAGGTTATTGACTACTGAGAGCAATCAGCTGTGATGTCCTGAATATGAGAGAAATCAATGGAATGAATTCGTGGACATGACGTGGTATGATTGGATTTTGACAGGAACTGTGAGCAAGGTACTTCAATGCCACACAAGCTACAATGTTCGGTCTCTTGCAGAGATGGTATATAATTTAATTATATTTGTGAGCAAATCAGAGCAAACAATTATCTATCGAATGGATGTCATTTGAAAGACCAGGTGGGCAAAAAAGCTTTATATCCAAGAATAACGAAAACAGTCGGGTGAAAAACATCCACAAAATATAAAAAAAAAGGTGAAGACAGTAGATAACAACGTAATACTTAATTCAAAATAAAGACATATTCATAGATTTGCAGGTAAGCTAGACACAACTAGAGAAACAAGGTTGAATGGTTTTATGGAGATTTCGTTGCAGTAGAATATCGTTCTGCATAAAAAATACCACATCAGAATTAGGGCATTCGTCTTTCAAGAAGTTTAAATAGTTTATTCTGGAATGTCCAGTTGTTGACAGATAAGTAAGAGAAGTCGGTAGTGGGAGTAGTAGTCTCTTTTCCAATGGTCCACTGAGCTCTTGAAAGGATTGTCGTGTCGTCTGTGAGGATCACTGATGTGGAAACATGAAGGAAAGAGGAAGAATACGGCAAGAGATAGTAGGAGAATCAGATCCGGATAAAAGACGTATGTAGTCTACAGTAGACTTTATATTAGGTCTATTTGTTGCCTTGATTAGTAAATCTGGCGTTAACTCACTTTTAACGAGAATGGGTAATAATTTTAGATTTTTTTCCAGCTTTCACTTGTACTAAATTCACCAGGGCTTAGGAAAATTGTAATTTGGAATATTTAATGAACCGTTTACTGTTATCCATTTTCCAGAACAACTTCATTGAACTCTAATGAAAAATAAGCGAACGTGTTGACCAGAAAATACGGGAAAGAAAAGGAAAAAGGTCATTAATTATGAAACCGGTAAAGGAAGAGACCTTTGTTAATGATTTATTTAGTTTACATGCGGGAGGTTCTAAATAGATACTTCCCTTACTTCCTTATTGGATGACAAATAATTGGCACGTGGGAAGAAAGTAACTTGGGAATCTTGTGGTCTTCTGCCGAAGACAGTCCTCAGAGGTACTTAATATTAACAAAGGCACATAACGTTATGTGTCTTTGATATTAGCGATACAATAATTAATACAAAATCATGTCATTGTTCAAATGACATTTGAAAAGCATTTACATAAATGATAATCTTTCTATCCGTTTCAAGATATATTCCATTGACCTTAAAACATGATAACAAGAGCATCTGTAATGAAGGATAAATTGGGAGATTCACTGTTCCTCAATTTTCGGTTAGGATTACTAGCCTGCTTCCTAATTAACGCTGGTCATACACATATTGTAGATTGTGTTACATTTTAATTACAAAAAATTGATTATGAGCAATACACACCGACCACTACATGTAATTGTGTATTGTAGGAATATACGTTATATCTCTATTTGTAGTTGACTTGTGGGCTGCGGTGACCGGATGGCCAGCAAGAAACAAGCAATCTGAGTTCAACTCCTGGCGCTGTCAGCTCAGACATTGAGCAGTGTCTCAGTAAAATACAGCCTCACCAGGCCACGGTGTAAATTTGGTACCAGCCCTATGTAGAATGGCAGGACACCAAATTACGTCACCATGAGGTGATGGCTCACTTGAGGGGAGCTCACACCAAGGTTGACCAGGAAGTTAAAAGTTGTAAACCGCAGTGGATATGCACTTTGTATCAAACCAGCGGTAAATTTAGCTTTCGGTACACAGAAATCGTATCATTTTGGAAACGAAGAGAACAAAGGAAAGAACGAAATAATTTCACGCTGTGCTTTTGATGTGCTATTGTTTAACTTCTTATACGAATTCCGTGTACTGAACTTGTGGTACAAAATGTAACTAATGAAAACATCCTACTTCACATTGATAGGGCGTTGGTCCCCTTGGTTGTTGAGATCAATGATACAAATTGGATTTAATCATCAGATCAGACATAAAGTGACTGAGATAAAATACATGTATGTATTTTTATTTATTATTGTTTCAAACGCGACGAATCATAGAATTGTTTATCCTCTTCTTCTTTCTCTTTAAGATATTAAAGACTAATATAAAAACACTTCCTGTCTATTTCATGAAAGTAGAAACTCCCAATACAAAACTTGTGTGTTTAAAGTTTTATTAGCTTAAGTCTTAATTTCATGAAACACGCTAACATTTCATTCACAGTACTTTCTGTGTTTAATACTTGATTTTAACGGAATAAGCTCCCACATGACAAGTGATATAAAGCAGAAACACAAACAATGATTAATATGGATGAGTATTTTTCGTGATGAAGTCTCCTTATAATGTTGATTACAAGGTCATTTATTGTAACACAACACTTCATTAGATGCTTTACATCTTAGTGGAGAACTCAGGTCATGCATATTTGATTTGATATGCCCTAATGAATTGGTCGGGATCCTGGTACTTTAACATCCCCGTTTGTGGTTTTCTTGATTGTACGTCATTGAATTGGATCTTCAGTCGATCGAATGACATGTTTGAATGACTTATATGTTTGCACAACGTTAGAAGCCATTGCAGATATAAGTTTCTAAGGTTCGCGCGTGATTCGACTGGGTTTATCCCAAAACAGTGCGCGCATAGTTTATAGCATGTCCTATGACCCTACAGGTTGTAACGCACGTGCGTGCACAGTTTTTTCATTAGAAACTTATTTACACAGATAAACATGTGTATTTGAAACTTTCCATTGATCTTAAAAGTTGTCTTGGCAGGAGTACAATGGACCAAATCAGTAGCGTTGTCCACAAAAAATATTGTGAATCTTGATTTCAGTTATATTTTTGAAACAATGAATGACTATAATGTCTGAAATCTGAAAGAGAATATGGATTGTCATCGCCGTGAAACAATATAAACTTATGAGTTTGTAAATATTTCAGAATTCAACTCGTCAACTGTTTTATCAATTTTTTGAAGGATATTTGCGTTAAATCGCGTTCATACGAGTGCATAATTCGGCCCTTTTATTTATTGTTGCATAATGGCTCAGTCACGTAAAAACATTTTTTGTCTTATCAATTTGTTCATTTACTTTTTTAATGGACAAAAAAGGTATTCATTTTATTTTTTCATGTATGATAAATAGAAGTTTTGTTAGCTGTAAGACTTAAAATTAAATTGTTATCAATTGGTTTTGGTTGTAATAAATGAATGACGTTTTATCTTGAAATTTATGTATTCACTTGTTTATTTACAAGATAATATTTCGTTTTGACGTGACTAAGCTAATATTCTTAATTGGGTTGATGAGTTACAAACGATTGATCCTTATTTCTAAAATACACAAAAAATTTATTTTATATCATTACGTCAATAAAGGAAAGCTCCAAAAAGAAACACATTGATTTGTTAGTTACATTATTTTTGTTATTTTGTTTTAATTCTACACATGTAAAATACGCACTGCGTAGAAGATACCTCCGGTTTCATGTTCAAAGGCACGTTTATCCTGGATTCATCACTGACACTGATTGTGCAAATCCAGTCATACAGGGCATGTTTACCAAAATAGCTCAAATTGAACTCTTTGATCTAGATGACATATCTACACAAGGATCTGCTTTAAATGGAAAGATATATATTTGCTTACAAGTTGTTTGGAATGAAACTTGAAATTACTTTTGGTTCTGCAAGGATCTCAGAAAGCAACTGTGTCAATGAATTCCTTCCTCATATGTATGCATGTTTTAGTTTCAAACGCACTTGATGTACAAGGAAAACAACTTTATTTCTTAGAATCGCTTAAGAGTCAAATAAGTCATGTTTGTCCCTATTGTATCAAAAGTAGTTGAAACATTCTTTTTACCTAGTTTTTCTTAAAGCAAATTTTCATGTATCCACGATATTACGAGAACATTTCCACAAACTGATCCTCCTAACCTTGTACAAACTTCATAGATACATTTATTTAGAATTTATTCAATTACTGTACAGGATGACAATTAATGATTAACCGACGTGTGGAAATTGTATTAACAAGTAAAGATGGTTGACTATTTCCACACACAGGTTAATTATTAATTTTCATCCTGTACTGTAATTGCATAATCTAAAGTGTACTACAACATTGAGACCAGCGCTGTCTACTCTAACACCGGTATGTTGATTTATATTCAAATTTCATCTTTGCTTTAGGTCTTTGAGTACTTTGTACTCCATGGCGAGTTCAAGTTTGACTGAACGTGAAACAGTCAATATCAATTTCAAAAGACACAGCACAAATACATCCATTACTGACACTTCGTGTCCAAATCCAATCAAACCAGATCATGTCTACAAAAATAGATCCAATTGGTTTCTTTGATCTAGATGACATATGCACTTCAATCTAGTCATTCATGAATCCAGGCTGTCGCATTTCGCTTCAGTAAATTTAGTAAGGTTTCACAGGGGTCAATTGTTATTAGCACTTTTGTTCTGGCAGATTTTGACGCTTTTGTAATAGCGCTATTGTAATATACGATAAAGCCGGTTTGAAAGAAAAGTATGTGAAGAGAAAGTTTGCCTCTAACGAAAAATGCACGTATTAAATGCATTAAATTCAGTCTGTCCGAAGAAAAATATTCTGTCTAGTGATTTTTTGCAGTTTGAACCTCTGTCTCCATACAGTCTTTATTGTACATACCTTTCAATCATGATGTAAGCCAAACTGAACTGTAACACACACAATATTCATACATGAATACACTGTCTTGAAGGAAATTTAAACCACTTCAGGCCGATAATGAAAGCGTTGATTTCAATTGAAACGATTTCACTTTTATAACACAATTGCGCAATTGGTTTCAAAACAAAAACCAAATTTCATTTCGTAATGTATTGAGAAAGTATCGTTAACCTTTTCATCAAATAATAGCATATGGTGATACAAGAGGATAGAAACTTCAAATAGTTGACGGTATTTATCCCTTTGAATGACATAAATGTAAAACGACAGGTAATGCGCATTAAAGGAACCAAGCAACTCTCAGTATTTCGCGGTCAATCAGGCTATCGACAGAAAGTGTCCCAATAAACCTTGTCATAATTAAATCTGTCGACAATCAACAATGACATGGATATGCACTATGTTTCTACTGTTTACTGCCGTCAGCGTCACAGGTTAACCCTACTCAAATATTAAGCACAATAATTCATGAGAATGCCTCTCAGTCAAAGGCCCACTTACGGCTTCACAAATGGTGATTAAAACGCTACAAACATTACGAGAGAAATTACCCGGGAAACTGGTGAAGAGTCTATCACGCGGGCGGGGCATGCCAGCGTATGGTCCAAGTTCAGGCGGTCCTCACCTGCCACCTATCTTGGGGGGGGGATCCGTACGCTGCGTTTTGACGTCATGGAAGATCTTACTTACCCCATCAAAGGAGTCTATCGACACTTCGCGTGACAGACTAACAAAGTGAAATGTGATATTGAAATGACCTTTAACCTTGACTTTGAATGTTGGTTACGAACATTGGAACAAATGAGATTTACAGAAACGTTAGCCACACACCAAGACAAGTTCAAACGGGTTGGTTGGCTGCTGAGGCGCGTCAGGTTGTCTGGTCAGGGTTATGTTCGCAAGACGACCTGATGACTGAATTCCAGCAAGTAGCATCAGGCGCTTCGCTGGCATGTACCGTGCGCTTCGTGATAGACTTAACCGGCTGGACCAAATGATTCTCCATTCCACTTTATGCACTTTGCAAAATACTCATTGAGGGCAAAAACAAGTGTTCAAGGTTATTAGTGGCTATCCCTTGTTGCTCACACTACAACTACCACTCCTTCCGACGAAACATGCATTTATCTATTATGTAACTTGTTCCTTTTTATGTGTTTCCTGCTGTCCTCTGTACGATTGCCAAAGATTAGTGTCTAACAAAATAACCGAGTGTTTTCTGATGCATAATAGATATCATGGTATGGAATGACTCCAATTAACATGGTATTTTCTGAGAAACTAAAGACGTCAAACCACACCCAGCAAATTACTACGAGTACTTTAATATTGTGTATGTGTGGAAAATATTAAATATAAAAACGTTTTCATACATACTGAGAAGAACGTAGACTATGGTGACTTTTGGAAACAAGGATTCGCACATTCGTAGAATTGTTACATCTTTTTCTCATTATCCCTGCCGTGTTCTGCAATTGACTACATTTATGCAGTCCATATATTATATCTGTTAAATTCAACACTTGGCTTTTTAAAGCTGCATTTTGATGATATAGGTTCTCTGTAGACTACTAATGACATACGATCTCTTTGGATACACCCAGAATAAAATGGTGTAAATATAATACATATGAATGTCACTGTCTTAATTCATCCATTTCGAATAAGCCATTTGGGACTACTTAGCACCATTACGTTACCAAAGAGAGCATTTGTTCTCTTCTAATTCACAGCTATTAGAGGTTTTTCCTAATTCACGGCCTGCCTAATTTAGGCTAATTTAGGCTAATTTTCCACTGTATTTATGTT
>JBCAUI010110874.1:0-18818 GCA_038406195.1 Haplosyllis anthogorgicola
AACAAAGGGAGTGCGCTTTAAGGAGGGCATGCGCCATAAATACGACCTGTACGGTATGTGCCTCTTTAAATTGGGATGTACTTCAAGTAGTACTTAAAGAGATCTGACATCTCTGAACAGTCTGCCTTATCTGGTGTTTATGTGGTTGGTCAATGTGTTTACATCAACGCTACAACTTACGTTTGTGGCTTATGGGGCAGACGTGCCATTTAGTTATGAAAGGGGTAAGTGGGGCCTGAATACCTATCCACACCAGTGCTTACGGTTGTGAAAACGAACTGCAAGATTATCAGTGACAGATGTGGTTGGCTGCCAGTGATTTAATGTTAAAGTTTGATGTGACGAAAGAGTCAGAGATTATCAATGCAGCACGTTTTCAGGCATTCTACAAATCAAAACTTTTAATCACTGTACGTGAAAGGGGAAAAGTCAACTGCTGCTTGTTGTGCCTGAACAATGGATTTCGTTTAATATTTCCATGAAACGGGAATACGAAAGTTTTATTTCCTAACACGACTACGTTATTTGAAAGTTGTACATAACTTTTATAATGGACATTTATATAGAAAATGTTAAACTTTACTGTATTGTATTCACTATTTCATGACACTTGTATCTCTGGCAGCACTTTAAAAGCCTTAAAAAGGCACGTTTTAATGTGTTCCATGTCCTGAAATATGTTTTTGTTACGTGTAAATTAAACCTTGAAAATTGCGACACAAAATAAAACACTTTTACATTCTTCATTGAAGAATAAAATTTCGACTAAAATTTCCGATCGAATAGTGAATAAATGCTGAAACTGTTGTCAACTAAATGAAAATCCTTTCCGGTGAAAGCCCTTCAGCGCGTCCTCATAAACGGACACGAATTTTGGTCCGTTTAGCATGCCATGAGCGTTAGCCCCATGGGTTAAACATAACAGCGTTACAGTCTGTCCGTTAGGGACGGTCCGTTTACAGCACGTCTTCATGAACTAAACGGTCAATAATTAGTGGGCATGCAGCAATTCATTGTGCTAAGCGGCCCTGGAAACCCCATTGTCCAGTAAGGGGCACACGTGCCTAGACCAGCGTGACAGCCTTAACGGTGTTTACAAAGACGCACTGTGTGTGTCGCCCTGATAGGAAAACCAGACCCAGGGACTATTTTTCAATTCCCGCGGAATCTTAAAAAAATAGAAATTAGAAAAACCTGTACTTTCAAGGTTACCATTAACACGGTGTGTTTTTAGTTCCAAGTTTGACCGAGTGAAGGTACAAAAACAAACATGAAATTGCCAATTATCTACAAAGCTAATTTTATGAAAACAAATAAACTTGTTACAGTATATATCACAAATGTATTTCTTGTTATTATTTAACACACGCATACTGGAATCCAGAAGTGTTTATATTTGGCCGATTTTAAATGTTTTTTGTACGTTGGAGCAATTATATACATTCACGTTTCAGCTGCAGGCTAGTTTGGTTAAATTAACTCCCAACTTTCCCATTAGCATTTACCCATTTTAACTCTTCAAGAGCCAAATTGATAAAGAGTTCTATTGCAGATTTTTGTATTACAGCGGAATCTTTCTTGAGCGGCATGTGCCTTGGGCGGTATTTTACTTTTTTATGGCAGTTTTTCCTGACATAAATCCTCAATATTTATGTTTATTCAGTCTCTCTTGAACGGCATTTCTGCCTTTTACGAAATTCTGGTCATCCAAAAGTCGGGTGCCGCCCAAGACATTTTACCAGACAAAACGAAATTGCTTATTCTAGTTGTAAGGTGAGTGGAATACTGCACGACTGTTCTTAAAATTGTTGCGCCCTGCGGCCAGGAGTATGCCATGATTCCCCATCTGTTGAAGTTCTTGTCGAATCCATCAGTTTTACTTGATTTGACAGAGGGAACTTCTTGAATATTCTGTTTGCTGCACCGAAGTGCATGTGGTCGTCGAGCCAGCAGTGTAGTCTTCAGTAGAGTCCCAGTTTGATGTGTACCAGGAGTCGGCATGTTTGACCGGATACGGCCCTTCTGATGGTGTTGAGTACACTGACTTAACTGGACTTGAAGCCGGAGATGTGGTAAACGATGAAGAAACAGAGTGCGCATATTTTTTCGGGGAAGAAACGGAGCATCGTCTTCGGTTGGTCTCAATTTCGTTTATTAACTGCGTGGAAGCGATATTTCCGTATTTAGCTCTGCCTTCGTTTAAAATATCCCTCGTATTTGTTACACGTGCTGATTGGTTTGAATTGTCGACAATTTTAGCTTTCTTTGGATCATCTACAATAGAGCTTTTCTGAGGTACTTTTACATCCTGATTATTGGCATTACTCTTTGCTTGAATAGCTGCATTTTGTAAAGCTCTGATGTTGCTTGCAGTACTCTCAGACATGCTTCGAACGGTGCTTTTTGTATCGATGGACTTTCTTCCTTTGCGAGATTCAAAATCTGCATAACTTGTGGTAGACATAGGACCTGGGCCAGATTGGCCACTGGTTTTGTTATTTATATTTGTATTTCCCTTTGACTTGGACATTGAGCTTGTTCGACTCTGCTTGTAGCCCTCTTCTTCAATTCTTCTCAAGTTGCTGCTGTTTTTATCATACTTTGGTTGACTCGAACTAAGCAGAGGCATTCTCATTAGATTACTGTTGTTTTCATTTGTTTCATCCTCTTCATCACTCTTTCCCTTGTCTTTTTTACTTTTCTTTGACTTTAACTTTTTTGTCAGTTTCTTCGCACTTTTTCCAGACTTTTTCTTCATTTTAACCATTTTATCCTTCACAACTTCCTTCTTAGACTTATCCGGATTTTTCTTGATTTGCTTCTTCTGGTAAAAGCACGTCCCGATCATAAAAATAAGCCCGAGTAGACCAACACTTCCTCCAATATACATCATGAAGTGTCCAGACTTTATTGTCTTGTTTCCAATTTTAATAAGTTGTTGACAGTTCACTTTTGACGTGGCACCTGGATACTTTGTTTCCCCTCCGCCAGGGCATTCTAAACAGCGCAGAGCTCCAAAGTTCTCTTGGTACGTATCCATGGGGCATCTGTGGCAGGCAGGGTCCTCTGCAGGACTGTAAAAGCCCGGATAGCACGGAGTGCACATGTCCTTGCTCTGTTGATAGCCTGATTCACAGGAGTAAATATAATTGTAGTCTTCATTAACAATCTTCCCATATTGACCCTGGCCAGATTTGTACACACGAACAAATTCCCTCACTTTGTCGATGCCTTTTCGCAACTCCTCTTTCATTGCACTTATCTTGCACTTGACCGTTGCACAACCAGGTGGCGCCGTGTACTCAGCGCCAAGTACAACTTTGCCCTCAATGTACATTTTATTTCCGGAGGCTATAAAGTAAAGGATTTATTGCACAATTGAAACCTTCTTTTTAGACATCCAGTATGACTTTCTTTTTTAAATAAATGACCAGAATGAAGACTGTGGGATAACATTAATTCGCCAAATAATTTACCTAAAATTCGCCTTTTAGTTTGCAGATACTGTTTACAACGCCATAACTATTGGCAATACAGGCGTTCGTGACTTTTTGAAATGGCTTTACTAATCTTACAAATCTTTGTTTGTTTACATAGCCAAATAAAGGATTTTCTGTAGGAAGGAACACCCGATTCAAATTTCTAAAAAATTGTAAATTCTCAGAAAAAGTCCACATACACTGTATTTTGGATTGTAGTTCATGAAATCACCACATAATTTTTCTGAATGATGTTCCCCAAGGTGTTTTAACAATTTTTGAATTTTGGGAGCGGCGGGAAACGTCAGTCAACAAATACAAAAAAGTGTGGCCTGAAACTTTTTCGAAAAACTCCCAATTAATGCTGTTGGTTTCAAAATTTATTTTTACAGCTTAACTACTTGGTGACATGATCAGAAATTATTCGACTTTCGGTGACACACCCAGTATTTACGTGTATTTAATAACTAATCCGCTTGCATACCTGGGCATTTGCTGAACGTATCTCTTAGTGGGCATGGTTCAGTTGCACAGACTTTCGATTTGAAATGTGACGTCACTTTATCAGCGTTGATTGAGTTGCAGCCTGACGTCTGAAATTTGATGGTGAAGAAGTAGCTCAGAACCGGCACTCTGTAAACCGTCACTTTGTGGAATCGCGTCACGGTTTTTCGTTTTCCGTTCTTGTCAGTGATCACTGCGTCACACCTAAAAATGAATGGAACTTTCAAGACAATCTAGGTTTTTGTGAATTAATTTCGTTTACCTAATCTACCAAATTTTCCAGACATGCACATTAATCCAATCTTTTGCTAATCTATTGTGTTTGAATTGCAATTTATTTAAATGTAAACTTATTGGAAGTTTTTCAGCACAAGGCCTGAATTTGGTCTTGAACAATAATTTGTATGCAAAAATACACCATTTTAGTGTGTAGATTAGATTTTGTCATTAACAATATTTTGTCATTGGAGTGAACCTCTTTTGGCTGCCATAAAAATTTCAAATGTTTGTTTTAATTCGTCTCACATATTTTCAAAGTCAAGACTACACGTGTCTACAGAATACCCAGGACAAAATTTTAAAGTTTCCTTCCAAACAAATCATCAAAGCAACGGGCGTGACTGATTTTTTTTTTTTTTGATTTTTTTTTGTGGGATCCCATCAGATGAGATCACCCACAAATATTACGGACTAGTGCACGAAATTCTTACCTAAACATACCACTGTCATGAGATTCAACTCCCAGGATTTTGAGATCTCTCCCGCTGGTCAGTTGGAATCTACCTTCCGCGAGCGGCTGGCCGTCCTTCTTCCATTTAGCCTTCAATGGTGGAATCGGCGATCGCGTTTCTTCATCTCTCACACAATCTACCATTAGATTAAAGTTTCTACATACACGTTGAACAATGCTGGGTTATGCGCCGGCTCATTTACACCCTTCGTAACCTGGTCATGGTCGAGGCTCAGTTATGCGGTGCATAGTTGAGTCAGGGTCGTAGTTGAGACTGTTACAACGTACAGTTGTGACACCAAAGAAAGACTAATTCCGAACACAATAGAGGTGTTCCTAATGACCCTTATTAGCAATGAAAATTCATACTGTTATTGGTATAATAACTAATATCAGTAATTTTTTCAGTCACTGCTGTTAGTTTTTTTACCAAAGAAAGTATGAAAATCTAATTAGCCTAATTAGGCTGGCAAAAATAAATAGTAAGAATTTCTCATGACGACATGTCGACATGTAATTTATTTTAAAATCACAACCGTTTTGACCTTTTGTGACGTATGCCACTGTAGTAACGATATGATACAAGTTTACATATTATACACAGAAATACAAAATAAAAATTAAACCCCCAAAAAACAAGACTTACCTAATGTGACGGTTTTGCCTCTTGGTATGAACACTTTATCGCCACCTCCGCTTCTAGCATTCGGTATATATCTGGCTAAATCTTGTGCTATTTTCTCCACTAAGCTGTCGAACGCCTTTGGAGAGCCCTCTTGACTTTTAGCGAAATCCTTAGCCACGTTATTTACAGTATTTGTAAATTTCTGCTGTTTATCGTCTGCGGGATTATTTCTTGGTCTGTATCTGGATAATGACGGCGCTTTTCTTTCCTTCTCTGCAAGTTTTTCTGCTGTGGAATCCACGTCCTTTTCAAAAGAACTTTCCTCATTTTTCGAATCCTGATTGGGCTTGTAATTGGTGTTTTCTTCTTTGTCTGGAATGACATCATCAAGTGAATCTTTTTTCGACTCTGCCGCAGAATTTTCCCGTTCTTCGGCAAGATCTTTTCCAACATCTTCAACCTTCTTTTCAAAGTCCTCTCGAGAGTCTGTGGAAGCCCCTTCATCTAGTTTCTGACTTGGTCTACGTTTATCTTCTGCTGGTGGCGGTTTTTTCTCTTCCTCAGTTGCAAGCTTCTTGGCTGTTTCATCAGCATTCTTGGCAAAAGTTTCTTTGTCATCTGGGCTGCGACGTTCTTTCTCCCACCGGTGCATCCTATGTTTGTGTCTATCTCCTCTCTTTCTATGTCTGAACCTCTGATTTTTCATACTGTTTAAGGTAGACCGAATAACTCTATTATGTGCAACATCAACGTCCAGTATGTTTCTGGATAGTGTAAGATACTTATGACACAACCTATCTTCATTGTTGGTTTTCGTGAGAGTTGTATTGTTCAGACTTCTATCTTGTTCCCCCATTTCTTGTCTTTGCTGACACCTCACGTTTGCCATGTGAATGATTCTACCATCTTTTGACATTTTAAGTGTTAATTCGACAGTTTTATCTGGAAAAAAAACCAACATACATCTACATTTACATATATACAGTTTAAGAAATTATTTGCCGGCCTACATACTTCACTCGTTACTCACAATGCAGGCTCACAAGAAGGCAATCTAGTTTTGACGAAATAGGTTGAAGAGCTCTCAACAAGATAAAGTACACTGTAAAATTAAATGGTTAGCACAAGGCCAATATGCTGACTGTCGTAAGCACGGACTTGTGCAAAACCTCCTTAATTCTAGAACAGCCACTGCAGCCAGGCACTTGTCTTGAACGACATCATGTCTTTTTACGATACTTTCTTCTGTACAAACATTGTTAAAACTTGTTTAAAGGACCCTGTCTTTTACGACACTTTTGGCATGGAAAAGTTTAGTGTCGCTCAAGACAAGTTCTACTGTATACAGATTTAAAATAGCATTACTAACCTGACTCAAAATTTATAATTCTTTTGAAGATGCTTTTGAGTACGCTTACCATAAAGTATTTTTGCGAGATTCACATCATGGGTTCCACATAACATTTTAGGACTTTCTTTCATTCCTAGATGCTCACCACATATTGTTTCATTCTTGGATACCCTGTTAAAATGATAATAAATAACTACTGTTGCAAACTTGCCCATCAAAGGAATAACTGTTATCACTGACAATAGAAAATTGTTTAGTTTGTATGTTTATCCCAAAACACACTTGCACACACGAACGCACCCACGGATACATATTCATTATCTTCATTGTACCAAGTGAGAGAATGTCATATTTCCTTCAAGCTACAAAAGTACAAAACTAAACCCTAAGCTTTGAACTGACGGTAATAAATAACCATGGAATGACCGCGGATTTTACATAGCATAAAAATAGTCTACTTAATGAAATTGTTTCACGAGATCACTCACATGCAGCTTTTGTTGAAGAATACAAAGTTCTCAGGTTTTTCACCACCATCCTCTATTCTCCAACATCCAGCGAAACTGGATGGAAATTCAGTACACTTGGTGTACTTATTATCATGATCATCCGAATCTGTAGTAAAAAATCCGGCCAAAATTCCAGATGAGAGATGACATACTTGGAGAAGACAAAGAAACAAAGCAGCTTCGTTCCAGTAAAGAGGTGTCATTTTGGTCTCAAAATAGACTTCAACCTTCTCTTCATGTTTTCAATGTATTGCTAGTCCATTATTTGCTATTTTAGTCACATTTTAAGCCCTTTTTCTGATTATTTAAAAAGAAAAATTTACAATTCTATTTATTTTCGTAAAATACGTTGATTTGATTGGATAAATAACTGCTTCCGGGTCATCCTTCATTTATGACGCCATAGAAACTTCTGACGTTGTAATTCCTACAGTATGACGTCATGATACAAATCGTATAAAACAGCCGTCGCACGTGGAACGCTTTGCAGTTAGCGTTTGAAATTTCAGCTGAGCGGTTACAGTTTGGAACGAAAAGTGGTAAAAATGAGGGAAATCGTACATTTACAGGCTGGCCAATGTGGCAATCAAATAGGTGCTAAGGTAAGCAACAACAGTGTTGTGTTTTGCCTTAAAATCTATGTATTTTCTCCTTTTAAATGCCTGAAACAGGTGGCTAAGGGGTTCTAATCTGCATTCGAATTTTAAATGGCGTCCAACTAAAATGAATCAAGACCGAATACTGATTTTTATTTAGAAAAAATGATCTACAGTTATTTTCAAAAGGATAATCAGCTAGCTTAAGCATAATTAACCCGCCCTATTCAGCATGCTTGGGGAATGGTTCATTAGCATTTTTGGAATAAAAAACAGATTGACAATAGGAAGCTACGGATAACATAATCAGTGTATTTCATCCAAACCAAGTGACCAACAATAATACAAAGTAGATTAGAGATTTCTGAACCACTTACCGGGCCATGTGAACGATATGTGATAAGCTCACTGAATTTTGGGTCATGGTAAAGTTTCACGGCCAAGGCAAATATCATATCATATATGAATATTGATGGCAAATTTGTACAGTTTTGGGACCAAACGTATACTGGTGAATGAATTTGGTGACATATTTAAACAATAGTGTAGTATTTACGGAATAAACTCATTACTTTATTCCATAAATTCACCTATTCAATAGATCTCTTTGTCTTGATAAGACGACTCCTCATTGACTCAATAATAGTTTGTACTTTAGTCAAAAATTTAGTAATTTTCCAATAAAAACTAATTTAACTGCATCCGAACAGTCCTGGGGACTGTACAACTGAAAGGCTAATATTGTAGATCCAGTAACTTTTGGTTTGTTTTTCTTTCACTTTTGCTGAACCAGGGTCCATTTTTTGGGGCCACTGATTGCCCCCATTTCGGACTTTGTGTGACCCTCCCCATGGATTTTCAAGCCAGGGTGGTTTTCTTGCCTGTACTTTTGCATGCTTGAGTGCGGTGAGCACACGGGTCATCTGCCTTCTTCACCAATAGGGGTGCACACTGCTGTATACTGTATACTGCTTCCTCATCTTCTGGATGCCTCTGATGCCAGCAGGGGAGAGCAGGCAGTAGTGGGATACGAACCCAGGCAGTCCGAGGACGCCCGCTCAAGTCAGCATGCGACCACTGAGCTACGCCGTGGACGGCCACTTTTCTTTTGCGTTAACATCGCGTTACAAATGAATTTTTAAAGTAATTTTTTATTAACACTTACGTTATTCTTAATATCTTTGCAGTTCTGGGAGGTAATTTCCGATGAACATGGAATTGACCCGACCGGAACATATCATGGCGACTCTGATCTACAATTAGAAAGAATAAATGTTTATTATAACGAAGCCACAGGTAAAAAACACTTAATCTACCAAAAAAAGATCTACACAACAAATGGAAACCAAATTCTTGCATTTTGAAATAATGTTCAAACCATATTCAAAACCCTATTGTGAGTAAAATTGTACTTTACGCACATTACAAATTATTGCTTCAATTTCAGGTGGAAAATATGTACCTCGCGCTGTTTTGGTTGATCTGGAACCTGGAACAATGGATTCAGTGCGTTCTGGACCTTTCGGACAAATTTTTAGACCTGATAACTTTGTATTTGGTAAGTGACACTGTAAACTTGCACCATTTCCTTTTCCTGTGCACCTTCTTTTCAACATTTATCAAAATACCATGTTTTTACTCCAGTGGCAACACTTTCAAAACGACAAGTCCATTTGAAAGTTTCTTGTCAGTATCAAAATTACTAAGTCTGAATATGTACTAACGGACTGCTAAGGAATTCCTTGCAGTGCACATCTTGGAAGAACAAGGGCGAGACATGGAGGGCAAGAGTTCAAGATAATCAAAACTCTAATTATACCATAAAAGAGTTAATTGTCCATCATTTAATTGTACAGGTCAGAGCGGTGCCGGCAACAACTGGGCCAAAGGACATTACACGGAAGGTGCTGAACTCGTAGACTCTGTATTAGATGTAGTGCGCAAAGAGGCAGAGAGCTGTGACTGTTTGCAGGGCTTCCAGCTGACACATTCCTTGGGAGGTGGCACTGGATCTGGAATGGGTACCCTACTGATCAGCAAAATCCGTGAAGAGTACCCAGACAGGATCATGAATACCTTTTCCGTTGTACCCTCCCCTAAAGTGTCAGACACTGTTGTAGAGCCTTACAATGCCACCTTATCCGTCCATCAGCTTGTAGAGAATACAGATGAGACCTACTGCATAGACAATGAGGCCCTGTATGATATCTGTTTCCGTACCCTAAAGCTGACAACCCCAACCTATGGCGATCTCAACCATTTAGTATCCGCTACCATGTCTGGTGTTACCACTTGCCTGCGCTTCCCTGGTCAGCTCAACGCAGATCTTCGTAAATTGGCGGTCAACATGGTGCCCTTCCCACGCCTGCACTTCTTCATGCCCGGCTTTGCTCCCCTGACATCCCGTGGCTCCCAGCAGTACCGTGCACTGACCGTACCAGAGTTGACCCAGCAGATGTTTGATGCCAAGAACATGATGGCTGCGTGCGATCCTCGTCATGGTCGTTACCTCACCGTGGCCGCGATGTTCCGTGGACGTATGTCTATGAAGGTTTGTAGGATATGCACGAACATCCTGAAGTGAAACATTAAACGTTTTCACTTCTGCACATGCATAAAAACTGCATGGAATAACAGTATCCTAAAAATCAAATGTAACAAGTACACACACGTACGCAGATGATTAAAATCCTTGTATCTTGTAAAAATTAATTTATCAAATTGCCTTCATTACGATGAAACCAGGGTTGTATCAATTGCGAATTAAAAACGTTCTTTTAAAACACTAAATTATTTAACTTTATAATTTAGGAAGTAGATGAGCAGATGTTGAACGTCCAGAACAAGAACAGCAGCTACTTCGTAGAATGGATCCCGAACAACGTCAAGACGGCTGTGTGCGACATCCCACCAAGAGGATTGAAGATGTCCGCTACCTTCATCGGTAACTCAACCGCCATCCAGGAGCTGTTTAAGCGCATCTCAGAGCAGTTCACTGCCATGTTCCGTCGCAAGGCTTTCCTCCATTGGTACACTGGTAAGTGTTTGGTAGTTGACCTGGCCGGAAACACTGATTCTGGAGGAGAGGGTATCGATGAACTCAAAAAGGATTGCCATTCCAACGTTGCCTTCCCTTGTTTGTAGTAAAATCAAATACCACCCACAAGCATGAAGGTTGGGTACAGTGTTTGGGCCGTTTTGACTTCAAACTCAAATTCAACGGAGTTTGTACATGCCAGTATAATCCGATGATACTAAATAATTGTACATGGCACGACTGTACAATGTATCAGATGACTTTGTCTCATTTTGCATTTACTCGTTTTCAGGCGAGGGTATGGACGAGATGGAATTCACCGAGGCCGAGTCCAACATGAACGACTTGGTGAGTGAGTACCAGCAGTACCAGGACGCGACCGTGGAGGAGGAGGGAGAGTTTGACGAGGAAGGGGAGGATGAGGAGGCTTAACTCCCTCAACAACAAAAAAGCGAAACCGCAAAAACACAGAACATTTCACCGCAAAATTATAAAAACAAAAGAAAATGTCTGATTTAAGATAGCTTTTTGTTTAACTTGCAGTTTATCCTCTTTTTTTTATTTTATTATTTATTTTACTTTGTGTATCATATTTTCTTTTATTGTTTATTGATTTTTTACATTTTTTTACCGATTTTTTTCCTATTTTTTATTTCTTTTTTTCTTTTTTTTTATTTCTTTTTTTCTTTCTTTTTATTTTATTTTTATTTTCATTTATTTTTTATTATTTTGCTGAATATCACCTTGAACGATTCAGCAACATCATTTGGTATAATAATTAAATATAAAAGCCTCTTAAGTCAGACTAAGCTGAAATTTCAAACACTTGTAGTTTTTGCCATTTGGTAGTTTGTGAGTTTTTGGATCAATAAATAAAATGAAAGTTTTAGCTGTTGTTTTATTCTATGTACCTGTGATGTAGACCAACTTTAGATATGAAACAAGTCGAAGGTCCACTGTACGCTACCATTAGTATTCAAAGAGCAAAAATGAAATTGGAACGAGTTAAATTTTAGAGTGGCACGGCCTTGATTGAACTGGTAACCTTTCATTATATTTCTCGAAAACTACTTCACAAAAACAATTTTTTATTACCGCCCGCGTATGCGGGAAGGTAATGTTTTCAGTCGTGTCTGTCCGGGCTATAACTTTTGAACCGCTTGACCTAGAAACTTCATTTTTGATATGGTGGTACATCTCCATAATATCTAGGTCAAGTTTAAGTATCAAGGTCATTGGGTCATGTTCAAGGTCACAGCAATAAAAAATGTCAAAATTTTTAGAGTTGTCTGCAAATACCATGTTATGATGTTTGAGACAAGTAAATGAGGTCAAAATATAGGTCAATGTCATTTGAAGGTCAAATTTCAAGATTTTTGTAATTTTTTCATGTTCAAATAACTATTTGCATTTTAGTTACTATTGCATTTTAATGACTGCGAAGCAGGCGGTTCGGCCTTTGATTGGAAGGCATTCTTGTTCTTTTATTGCTGTGACCATTTGAAAAACATTTATTAATGACTTAATCCAAAACACTACATTCCTGCATACGTCAACATTTGCGACAGCAGAAACACAGCGGTTAGAAATGTGTTTTGCCTCCCAATCCAAAATGGACAATAATTTTTGTTTCTGCTAAACTTTGTCGCAAGGTGCTCCATGTACATGTAACTAAATTATATGAAAACAATAGATAAATTTACCATTCATTCACATTTTATTTAGACTTAACAGTTGTACATAGCATTATGTTCTATACAAATATATTAATCTCTTCACATGGTTAATATACAAAAGCATCTCTGAATACTAAAGTTGCGAAAAAAATTTATTGCTACAATGAGCAACATTCATACGTCGTCGAAAGCACGTTTTCTAATGTGTACCAATGTCTGGACAATAATCTATCAGTCCTAACTGCAACTAAAAATATCGAGTCTAGACATTTAAATCTACACATCTTTTCATTCGTCTAAGTTTAGACACAATATTTATATCCAGGATATACGTTATTTGCTTAGTTACTATGTTTATTTTTATGAATAAGTTAGGAATGTATCAATTAATTTCTCTTCAATTAGAAGTTTTATAAACCCGTACTCAAGCTGGTGAAATCTTTACAGATCTTGGAACAAATTTAAAAACAACAGAAAACAGAATAGGCAACTACCTACCACATTATTAATTGAAAGAAAAGGACAATTTATCATTTTCTTTGTAAATACTTAGCAGCTGCAAATTGGCAGTGGGAATACACAGCACCTGCTTAAACACTTAGGTCAAACTTTTTATTTGCTGGATTGCGTTCCCAAATAAATCTAGAAAGTGGCATTTCAATCAAAATTCATAAATTTACATTAATTTTTCCCAAAGACTACAACTTCGGCTCTAGATTTATTTTTCTTTGTAATCCATGATTTTTGGAGTGGTGCGAAATTACCGTATTTATTTGAATTGAAGCACCCTCTCTAATAGAAGCACCCCCCCCCCAACCATTTTTGGAGTGAATGAATTAAGTACATATATTTTTAACAACTTGGAAATTTGTTTACGGATTAATTTTGTAAACATGCCAAAAATAACTTGTGTGAAAACTTTTGGGTGACAAATGTCTTTGAATGTTTGATGTCCTCAATACATTTGTCCATTGATTTCTTGAAAAAACAGGTCCAGATGGACCTGAGCTCATTTGGCATTATCAAAATAGTTCGACAATTTAGGTCACAATATTACAAGGATATAAAATGTCCAATGTGATCAATGAAAACAAACCACAAATATGGCTGCCAAACTAGAAATGTAAATGACATCAATATAATTTTTACAGGAAATAAACAGGGTATGTAGATGCATATGACTGCAAAATATGAAATCTGTATCTTTAACTGTGTGTCCAGGAATGAGGTTCAAAGAAAAATACAAATATGGCTGCCAATTTGAGAATACACTCCTCCCCAGATATATCAATATCGCTTATATTGATATCCTGCTTATATCGATACTTTTTTTCCATACCAAATTAATAGACCCTCATGTTAATTGTTCCGCTTATATCAATATCTTGCTTATATCGATGCTATTTTCCCGCACCAAAAATATCGATATATCCGGGGACAAGTGTAATAGTCACAGCAACATGATTTTTGGTAGGCTTTGAGATGGGACATCGGTGCATATGTGTATAAGATTGAAGTGTCTATGATCAATAGTGTGCTCAAGGTGACTGTGCACATATGACGCAGGACGACAACAACGACGACGGACGACGGACACTTCATGATTCTTTAGGTTCTTTGGCATATATGCCAAATGAGCCAAAACGGCACCCCCTCAGAATTTGGTTTTAGCACTGGGTGCAGCTTCATTTCGAACAAATACGGTAATCCAACAAATATTGAAGTCCGGCCTTAACCTTCCTGGTAACCGGAACCCAAAAATGTAGACTCTTGACAATCCTGTAGCCACAAACTGGGCCTAGGTAACCATATACATTGAAGGCACACAGTTACCTAAATTAAATCTGTTTCACAGGCTAATTGTTTCGGGATCTAATCCAAGACATAGAAAGAGATCACCTGCTTAACGTTTTTTTTCACTATTATTACCTTATACAAATAGTACAGATTGACGCTTACCCCTAGACACGTGTTTCAACCACTTCTATCAGTCACTCTAGGTTTTTTTTTAACCATTTGAATTACGTTATACTGGGATTTCAAAGTGTGCAATCGGGAAAATATAAAACTTTAATTTGGTTCCATTTGCTTACTGTGGAACTGGTCAGTGCCAACAACAAAGTAATATTTCTATCAACTATCACATCTTTCTTTTCTCAAATCCCGATTCAAAGTGCGATGGGAAATGTAATCCACACAATTAAACAACAAATGCCTTGTCTTTCCTAAAATTTAGAAAGCATGACAAGCAAGCTGGAATGACAAAGTTTATCTTTGTGGAATATGAGATTCAGAATACATCTAAACACTCTGTCATTTCAGAGTTTTTAACTTTGAGGTAGAACAAAAATATGGAACGATCATATTGACAGCAGGCTCTGAATAAGCATTTTAAAATACAATACAGTAGAACCTGTTTTGAGCGGCAATCTATTTTTTTGGGCAAAGATGCCATAAAAGGCAGGTATTCCGTACAAAAAAGGTAAAATAGACATGAATGGTAAGGATTCACTTGACAGTGATACTGCCTTTAAAGACAGGCATGTCGTAAAAAAGGTGCCGCTCAAAACAGGTTCTACTGTACACCACTGCTGGTAGCAAAGGTGCACAAATTTATGTTAACTGTAATAAAATGCACTTAATTTGACACCAAACGAATTCACGCACCCCTTCTGTCTCCCTAGAAGACTCTTGATATTTGAAAGACTTATCATTATCACTGTATATAAGATGCGATTCGTGAATGAGTGACGCTCAGTCACATACACGCTAATGCTTTCAGGGAGCAAATGTTCTATATTGACTATTGGCTGACTATGGGCTGAATGCCATCCATTGTCTGAGTAGAGGTTTGAATATGTAATGTTCTATATTGTTTACACTATGTGTAGTTTGACACAGATCTTCAGTTTCAAGTTTAAGTGTGCAGTAAGAACAAAGGAATATTGAAACAGGATAATATATTTAAAGTATGTAATCATGTTCTCCTAATTTTCCTATCCTTTGTATTTTTTTTATTTATTTTAAGTGTTGCTGACACACATCTTCACATAAACTGTTTGTGGCAAGAGGTTTGAACAGTTAAGATTTAGCATGTATTCAGTGGTGATACATGAAAATCTTAAAGGATTTAAACTCTTGACCTCATTCCAGGTCCTCTGTGTGGAATCCCCAGGGGAAGGTTAATGACTCCAAGTCAACCACTTACAAACCTGGGGAGCAGTTCTAGGGTAGTTTTTTGACAGAAAACTTGACATAATTAACTTGCAACAGAACTGGATGCCACATGAACTTGACCCTGGTTGACATCAATGACCTACTTATTGTGACCTACTTTTGTAACTAGGTCATGGTGACATACTTTCCAAATTGGGTCATGACCCAGAGACATACAGTTTTCCTACAAAGACTAAGAACTACCAACTACAAACAACTGGGTACCATATGAACTTGACCTTGACCTGCATTTATGACCTATTTATTATGACCTACTTTCATAAGTAGGTCATGACAACCTACTTTCCAAATTAGATGATAAAGAAATCTAGTTTGCCTGCAAAGACTGACAACACGACTGCAACACAAGTATGGTAACATGACCTTGACCTACATCTGTGACCTACTTTCATGGCAATTTGTAATTAGTAGTTTTGGTTTTTCTGAATTCTAAAAATGATCCACTTTGTTTCAGAATTTACATAGTCAATTACACTAAAGGTATGTACAGTATGCTATTGTGTTTCAGAGTATAATGGACAACGGTACTCTTCCAACAACCTTCAGTGATGACTTGGAGAAGAAAAGAAGGCAAATTGCTGAAAGAATGAGAAAACATAGAGAAAGTAAGAGATGCAATGAGTCTGCAGAAGAAAAGGAAGATCATAAATGAAAAGCTGCCAAACAACAGAAAAGGTACATGGAAATGATTAAAAAATTCGACACTAAGGATGAGTTCTTGGGACGCAAACGCATGCATGCTGAAAGGCAGCACAAATATCGTGAAACTAAGAGACAATGTAGACAAAATGTATTCATTGGAAGAGCAAATCTGGACACATTTTTGGAGAATAGTGTTGAAAATCATTCTGTTGGTCCAATGAAATATATTTCTTGTGAATGTGGGGCTTCAATGTTTAAAGCAGAATACAGCCAAAAGCTAGATCCCTTTGTCCGTGAAGCTCAGTCAGATATACGCTAATGCTTTCACTGAGCAAACGTTCTATATTGATTTTTGGCTGACTGCCATCCATTGCCTGAGTACCGTGTGTACTTTGACAGATAAAGTTTGCAGGGCTTGACACAGCCACGGCCGCCGACCTAATGGCAATATATTTCTATGTTATCAATCAATTGCTTAATAGCAGTTCAGATAGCACTCATACTTCCCCGTACTTCCCTTCTTCACTAACAAAAAACATAAATTATGTCGAAGATACAGCAGAACCTGCCTTGTGCAGAACCCTGATTTGTTACAACCAGGCTGTTATAAAAGGTAGGTGTGACAAGGCAGCTAAATAAACATGAATACAGTAGAACTTGTGTTGAGCGGCACCCTACTTTCTGACGACTAGAATGCCGTAAAAAAAACCATGAATATTAAGGATTTATGTTTGGGTAAAACTGCCGTGAATAGCAAGACGTCCCCTAAGACAGGTGCCGTTCAAGACAGGTTCTACTGTAAGGATTAATTAAGGATTGCAGGTTTGGTAACATTGCCGTAAAAGGCAAGATGTCGGCAAAGTTGACCTTGCGCGAAATGTGTTGTGACGTATAAATTATAAAGGAATATCCTAGCTCCTTACATTCGTGTTCGGACGTGCTTCCTGAGATTCCACAAGGCTACTAACTACAACAGTTACATGTTCTCTTAGCAACAACCAGAGACCACTGGTACAGTAGAACCTAGTTGTCACAGTACCCTAATTTCTTAGGACTAAAATGCATAACAGGCGCCTATGTCATTTAAAACGAGTAAAATAAACATGAATATTATGGTTCATTTTACAAAAATACCGTAAAAGGCTGGTATGTCATACAAAAGGTGCCGCTCAAAACAGGTTCTACTGTATGAGAATGAGCTCTAGTGTTTTCAAAACAAACAGATTTGATATTCAAAAGAAACCTGCTTGGAATGTTTTAGTATTTGGCAAGTTACGTTTCAAAAGTGGCAGAGGGCATTCAGTGTCTCCTTGTCACTCCAAACTTTCATTTTGGAATTCATAATTCATATTCTAGATTTAATACATCTACTGCAGCTGCAACCAATACGACATTACTATGACAATGCACCCTTTACATTTCTTCTTTCAGTCAGTCTTTTGCACATAAGCTAGCTAGCTAAGGCAGTTTCACTTGCCAGGACAATCATGGCAGCTTTCACTTTTGAAATTCCTCATGTTAGTAACATGTTTAGTACTTCCAGTGTCTCAAGGTTTTTGTTCAGTTGGTTGTTGTTATGTGTTTGCCTGCGGTGCACCGTTTCCTTGTTGAGCCTTTGCCATTTGCTACAAAGAAATGTATCTGTGTCACAAACTTGAGCATGCAAATCATATGTAGTAAACCGAGCAAGTCAAAATATGCGTGTTCGATCTGTCAATAGATCACACTGGGAGTGCACCTTTCATGCACCACCTACAGGGAATGATGTGACTCAAAAGGGTCCCGAGCCAAGAATATAGTGTTTCAACACCAGGTGTTTGTTTCGAGGACCAGTGTGTATCTGTAGCGCCAGCACAACCAACCTGTGTGGTGCCTACCAGAGTTGTAAATCGAACTGCCCCATTTAAATACACTACGGATGTAACAAAACAACGTAGTATTTCGTTTACTTACTTCTTTCGCTTGTTGAATTCTTGCTCTTACAATTTGTAAATGTTGCACAATGTACGTTTCTTGCGGTGCGAGTTCAGCGGCCTCGACGAGGCACTTCTCCGCTTTGAGTAGGTAACCCTGCTCCACATACGCGACACAGAGGTTGTGTCGCGCCTGGACATTGTTTGGCTGTGTCTCTAAAATCCTGAGGAAATTCTGAAAACGGGATGAAAGATGCTCCAATCAATGAACACTCTATTCACAATGCAATGTGATGCGGTAATTTTTTAGTATCATAAAAAAAGGAACAGTTTCATAGGATTTTTTAATCTATACTAGGTGAAACCCGTGCTTTGCACGGTTAGTAATGCCAGTCAATGTGAAAGTTGGTTCGGGGGGGGTCCATCCCCAGACCTCATCCCAAGACCTCATCCCCATACATCATTGCCATACTTTATGGCCATAATTCATGCCTATACCTCATCCCCACACCTCATCCT
>JBCAUI010110985.1:0-18818 GCA_038406195.1 Haplosyllis anthogorgicola
CTAATGCTATTCCAATACGGATTGTGAAGTTAACCCTTTACTATCTATTTTAAAGGAAAAAGTCACTTTGCGACATTATTACAGTACGCCGTGAAAATAAATATGAATTATATTTTAATTTGCCAAACATTTGCCCAATTTTTTGACGTTAAATAGTAAGACTGCATCTTTATCTCGAGAACTTAAGACATGACATGTGGTGTATTGCCGACTTGAGTTGTTTAACACCTAAGGCGAGAAATGCACCAAGAACTATTCACTCAGTGTACACGTGAGTAATTTAACAAATCATGGCGAATTTAAAGTGACAATTATGCAAATCAGAAGTGATCACGACTGAGTAAGCACGCCAGCGACAGATCCTCCCAGGCTTTGAAACCCATGGGCAGAGTCACCCCGAGTGGTAAATGAAAGGTACCAATGTCCCAGTAAGATATTTTGAACAATATTTTTGAAGTGACAATTCTATTTATTTATTATCAGAGATGTGCTTAATAGTAGACCTTAAGACTTAGATCTATCTTAATTGCGATATATTTCAAAATTGAAATTGCCATTGGTCCATTAAGACTGTAAAAGTTCCTTAGCATTAACTTCTTCTCAGAATTCTTAGAAACAGGTAGCTATTCTTTTGAAAATACGAAATTTTCGGGTTTTTTCCAAACAGAAAGTCCGTCTGACATTATATTAGGTACAACTGTGTATACACCTGAGGGCAATTGTTATTTACCGCTTGCTGCGGGTTAAGATTGAATTAGTCCCCAGGAATGCACTGTTCCTACGAAGTAAAAACGTCATGATGCTTTTCCCAACTAAAGCGTAATTCTTGTGTCACTTCTACGTTGTTAAAGGATCTTACCGAACATAGAGATTTAGGCTCATGACAATACATTTCAAATCGTACACATCTGTTATTGATGACATCCAAAACAGCAACGTATTTGAAAACTGTGACCAGAAGCATTTTGTTTTAGCTGAAAAAGGGCTAGTTGTGAACAGTGGCCAAGACTGATACATCAAGGATTTTTAGTTTAGTCAGTGTTTGCAAGAGTATTACTGTAAACGTCATGCGTTACACAAAAGTGCCAGACGCATTCGCCTTTAGTTACCATAGAGGTCATGTGCTGCTAGAGTTTTGCTCAAAAGCATTCATGTCCTGCTGGATATCAGACATGATATGCTACAGCAATAACAAAAGAACATTTTGCTTAAGCTAACAGAAAATAGAGGATGGCTTATATGCGAATTTTCACATATTACCTTTGTATACCTTTGCCAATTATGTTGATCTACGCGTAAAAGAAACAATAGATCTATTGTTCCTGCAAATCTCATTTGACATACAATAGCAGGTTATATTTTTATAGGGATGATACTATGTATCCAGATAAAGTGTATATATTTTACTGATACCCAAAAAATCTCAGAAACCCCGGCTGGATCTGTTTCTGAAAGCAGCTATGTAACAGATCCTGCAGGATTTCCATCTCGAGCTGGAAATAAATACGAAGCTTCATACGCAAGTGTCAGAAGATACTGAGCCTTGAAGGGTGTGCCATTAGGAAAATCCCAAAACTAATGCCGTCGTAATTTAAATATTCGCAGTACTTTAAGTGTGATTTTAGCGAGGACATGTGATTCCTTTTAGTGTCGAAAAATGACATGACATTAGATCATTGTGTGGATTTACTGAACATACCTGGTAACTGTTACTGAGATATATCATTGTGAACTGTGACCAACAAGTGGCAATAACATACTACTTATAGCCGTGGTCCAGCCTTATTGCTTAGCAGGGACATCCGTCGTGCTGATTAGATTTATGGAACACCATCTTTCACTAGTTCCAGGTAATGCAAATTAACTGTCTGTATTAAACGGATGTCCCGTTGTAGATCCCGTGTCCATTAGCAATATCCCACGCACTGACATATACCGTCTCCAGGTGTATGAATTCCTTCGCGCCTGTATCTGTAAAGTCGTTTCTTATCTGCACTTATCACACGGTGAGCTAAACATTTGCTGATTTATACAAAGGACAACTTCTTCCTATTCTTTAACGGCTTAAGTGGCATCGCTGGAAGATTCAATTAGGTTCATTGTGAAGAAAGAGTATCAGAAAGTAGTTACATTTAAGAAAGCAGCAAAGGTGTCAAGGCAGCTACTTAACGCTGCTATATAAATTGCTGATAAAAGCTTTTGTACCTCAATTTTTCCGTCTATGGGTCGATATTCAATAGGTAAATCATTAAAAAAGTTGTTCTCCTCTGTACATCCTCGTACTCAGAATGTATGTTCAAAGGAACAACTACTCCAGGGAAATTGGAGAGAGGAATGCCTCTTAGTTATTTAAGAACTATGATGTGCTTCCCTGGTTTGCACAAGTAATTTAAGAAAATGGGAAAATTGTGTTTCAAAAACGTTCTAAATTACCTCAAAGGACGTCTTGCCTGATATGGGACTGTGATTACTTTGATGCATGTCTCTCGTTAGTGAAATAAAGTAGGTCTACGTTTATCATTCTTTGTGAGTAATGGATATTTTTGCCATGGGGATGTTATGCCCTTTGATAATTTAAAAATGGAAGAACCATTTAAGTAATCAGCCTTATAAACAAGTCAATTAAGGTTAATAACCATCCATATTTGCTTTGATATAGTTGTCAGTCGACATCGGTGATAAATCATTAGCTTTTTTTCACTCGTATGGTTTCAACAAAGGAACCATGTTTTTAAAGTTTGACGTAAAATTGGTATCTCCCTCATGTTTTGAAATAGATGTCAACAGGTAAGCACTGGGGTGATTATTATGTTCAAGGTTAATCACAAACAGCAACCCTGACTAATAACTGTCGGTAATTCGCGGCTCAGCAGTGTCGTTACGTCTCACTGCAAAGAATAATTTATTATTCTCGAAAGCGACTCAGGTAAAACCGAACATTTCACTACAATGTAGGAAATGTAAGCAGTAAATATAGAGAAGCTGGATAAAGAAAACAATAGCATAAATATTCCGCGGTTTCTGACATCTTAGTTATTCTCGATTAAACAATGCATAATATTCCACGAACAATATGCAAATATAATTATTTTGTAACACAGTTTTCTCATAAGTTCTATTTATGGCCTGGATTGCCGGTTTTAAATGTCTGCATTTATAATTCATAACTAATAAAATGAAAATTTATGATGATGTTTTTTTCGAATATGCTATACAGTATGTTAAAGCTAATTGCCTGGTAAATATGCCTTTCCTGGGTCTGGTATCAAATGTACAGTTAAGACAGCTTAAATACGATTCCATCCATTAGTGAGCGTAGTCTATCTGACAACTTTGATATAATATATCAATAGGAAGTCAAATTCATGCATTAAAAGTATGTGAAAAGTGAGGCCAGCCGCTTGCTGAAAACACGCTTGTACAGTGCGTACCCAATTTAGTGGAAAAGGTAGGCGTAGCACCAGACGTGATCCTTGGGATCACCACACGCAAGCAAGTAAGAGTGCAGGCGAGAGATCCACCCTGTCTTTAAAACCCAGGGTCACGCGAAGTCCAAAATAGGGCTAATCAGTAGCTCCAAAAATGGACCCCGGCCCAACAAAAACTCATGCATTAAACGCTACGTTTTCCGTAATAGATGTACAAGTTGGACACAAATTTTAACGCTAGTGTGGTCACTCAGTACCAAACTATTCGTTATCGCCATGAGGCCGAACGACTGAAAGTGATATGCGAAGAGGTTAAGCCTATTGTTAAGCTTAAATGATAAATACATGTAGGTTCTCCAAAACAGCTGCCACCAATCTGAAGTGACTAAACAGCTTCATTTATGTAATAATATAATACAGCCTGGAAAGTGGACCACCAACAGCACGTAAACGGGATGTTTACTCACAAAAACCACAGTTAGTACAATATTATTGGTGTCATAAACCTTCAAGTGTATGATATCATGGAATTAAGATATTTTATATTGTATTGCTGGGAGAAAAACTGATCTGTTAGGCTAATGTTTTTGGAAAGGAATGCATTTGGTGTCAGTATGCTTATCTATTTCATGATCACAAAAATTCAAATACAGAATGAGGTAAAAGCGTCTGTTGTCCGTCCTAAAGGTGTTTTCCGAGAATTATAATGAAAGCGTTCCGACATTATAAGTCGAAACGGTTTCTATTAATATCCACAAAAGTGTTCCGAATATTCGCTACACGCAGTTTTAATTATACAGCCTGGTATTGTGTTATTATCGTTGGCTTGTACACTGATATACGGAATTTCTGATCGTTCCGACTAACCAGCACAGCATCATTTGCCTTCAGAGAAAAGGAGAAAACTAAACTAGGATAACATAATATAAACAATTATGAGCTTTTTCTTTTTATTTGATATAGTTGTTAAAAGCAAAAAGAAAAAATAAACATGGAATCCAGAACTTTCAGACAGTAGATTGAAAAGCACTTCACTGCGCGGGTAACAAGTTGTTCCTGCTTCGTAATGTCCCAAGGTTATTAAATAAGTAATGCACACACTGACATTGAACAAATGAGCCTTGTTTGTGAGTTGTAATATTTTAGTCCCCAGCGCAGGAAAGAACATGCAAGCGATTAATGGTTGAAACATAGTATAATATGGAACACGTTATAATATTCGTGTACTTGTTTATCTTACCATACTAATATTATTGGTCTTGTTGTTGCGTGCTGAATCATAACCCATCAGAATACTTGTAAACTATACATTTAGATTTTATCAACTGCAGCAAGTAAAATTCATATTGGTATAATTCAACAAACGAATAGTTAAAGACTACATGACCAATAATTCAACAAACCTATAGCTAAAGACTCCATGGCACAGTGGCAGTACATTCAATTATGCCTCAGGAGGTGCCTTGTTCGAAACCATCTTATACTGTACAGTATTTTGTTTATTTTTCAAACATTCAATAGATGTCGCCACCTTCTAGTTATATTTCCAAACTTACAATTTGTATTGCAATGATTTACGTTATATCTGCCCAAGCGGACGGCAAATGGGATATCATCTATGCTGGAAATATATTGTTGGTAGTGAAAACTGAGTGTCTCGTAAAGTTGCCTCTTTATTGAGAAGATGATACTAGAATAAACGAAATGTTTAACTTTATTTTGACAGAAATTTTACTGGTTCGTACAGTCGACAGTTGTTGTTTCCTCGCCCAACGAGAACTTTGCCATGATTAAAAATAACTGATACAGTTAAAAGTATACACTTTGCATGTTATACTCACAAGAAATGATTGCACTCTTTTCGAAAAATACATTTGGCAGTTGGAAATAAATTATATACATGTGCTATGTGTAAATAATGCATAACCTCGAGCAATATGAAATGGTGATATTATGTAAATTTCGGGTAAACATCTATTTTTTGTAGAAAATGAATTCATGAACAATACCTTATTTGTGCTGAAAAAGTTTGGGACCCCAGGTGGGGATCGAACCCACGACCTCCGGGTTTTTTCGTTGGAAAGCAGAAATGGCAATAATTGTTGTTTTTATTGTAAATGATCCCAACGATGATGCACAATAAATAATTCTCAGAATAAAACAAACTGTTGTCAACAGCTGCTTTGCTTAGAAATCAATTTTGTCCTTGATATCTGTGTTTTAATTACATAAATAGTACCATTCCCGGAATTAAAAGCGAGCTGTAGTTAGAGAAGAATGGACACGAAACTGATCTTTCCGTTTCAGATGTTGTGAATATTCTTTGGTAAGATAACAGTAGCACCGTCCAGTGACATAATCCAGTGTTATGTAAATGCAAAATACTATAGCATATACGTATGAAATACAGACTTATAAATTATGGTTATCACTTCATTTATTTCAGATTCCCAACAATGGTGTAGCAGAAGCAACAGCTACTAACTCACTTCAATAAATCAAACGGGAGATTGTGTTTGGCGAAATATCCTAAAGCGGAATCTTCTGGGAGAATTTATATTTTCGTTCCATCAATGTCTACACAGGAGATAATACAAGAATACGGAAAGTACGGAAATAATAATTACGGATTGATGCATGAACCAGAAGCTGTTGACAGTTCACAGTTTCACCGGATAGCCGTGCTCGGAAAAGATGACAACAAATTCAATGATTATCCTCCGAGAGGCGGAGGAGAAATACTCAATTCATCATCGAAATACAATCTCAGCAGTAGCATGGGCGGAGTAGGAGACGGAACAATAGTCGATGATTTTACTTTTGTGTTGTACATTGTTGTGGTTCCTACTGTGTTCGCCTTGATAGTATTCTTCGGAACCCTTGGGAACTCGTTGGTGATTTTCGTCATTCTCGCGAAGAAAAAGTTACAAACTGTGACCAATTTGCTGTTGCTCAATCTGGCTATTGCTGATATCAGTTTCCTCGTGGTGTGTGGGACTTTTTTGGCGCTGCACTATGCCTTGACTGTATGGCCATTTGGAGATATTATGTGTAGGATAGTACAATTCCTGCTGTATGTTACGTGCTATGTTACCGTTTACACACTCATAGCTGTCAGTGCTGTGAGATACCTTACAGTTGTATATGGACCTCACGCTGCCTTCATCAAGACGAAGAGGAATGTACTGTTGCTTATATTCGCAATATGGTTTGTCTTTCTTCTTGCCAAAATCCCCGTGTTGGTTGTCCACGGGGTCTCGCATAACGAAAAGAACAACCGAACTGAATGCATCATCAGTGGGAAACAAGAAGCTCAAAATTTATTTGCCTCATTTTTTGTATTTGCATACGCTTTGCCATTGTTACTCATTGTTACCTTATATCTTCTCATTCTGTGCCATCTCAAGAAGAAGAAGCAACAAGCTATCCATCATTCACCCAGTGAACAAGAACGAGCAAAGCACGTAACGAAGATTGTTATTTTAGTGGTAACTGTATTTGCCGTTTGTTGGTTGCCTTTGCATATCCATTTACTCGTCGCTAATTATGGAGATTTACCTGCAACTCAAGGCTATTATGCATTCCTCATATTGTGGCACTGCTTGGCCTTCGGAAACTCTTTACTGAATCCTATTATTTACAATATATTTAGTTCTGACTTTAGAAACAGTTTCAGAGAAATTGTGTGTTGCCAAAAAGAGGTAACTGCTCAAATAACGGCTGTGTGACATCATTCATTTAGAGGAATGTGCATCATTCATTTAGAGGTTAGCGCAGGTTGCACAGTGGGGCGCGAATCGGTAAGAACGTTACATAGGTGACTTACAGTCCGCAAAAAGAATCACTACATACCGGTTGTCTTGCTGACGACTTACTAAAGCTGATTTCGTAATTTGTATTCAGAATAAAATAACATAGTCATACAGATCCTCCTGAGCTCACCAATCTGCTGAATCTGATTTTCCCGGACCTCATCAAATACTTGTCATATTCACTGTGGGGGCAGATATGGCAATATTATTTATTAAGTAGACTGCATATATTTTGTGCCAAATGTATATTTGTAAATATATATATTTACTGTTACCATAATTTATTAGTTTATCAATAAATGTTAACATTTTCCACTACATTCTTGTTTTCTTTTGATATTGCATGTCACACAAATTCCAACGTCACTTTTTAATTTCTAGACAGGTACACAGAAATTTATGTAATTTACCCCTGGGCTAAAAAGGAAAAATGGTGTAAGTTCAACATAAAGTTCTACCTCTTGTTGATTAACTTAAGGCCCGTAACGCACGGGCAATAAATTGTATCCGACAGAAACCTTACGATAATAATTGTATGAAGGTCATCAGGCTTAACTAAATAGAAAGATTCATGTACAGAATAATTACATTTACGGGAAACAAATTCTGAATTGGATTTAAAACTTCTTATAGTCAGTCTAAACTAAAATAAGAAGAAGTAGTTTGAACTACTATTGACCATTATAGGTTTTTCTTATAAATTTCGTTTAGCTAATCTACTAAATTTTCAGACATGTCAATTAACCTCCTCTGTTTCTTACCTAAACTGAAAGTGGTCTTGAGACAAAAATCAGTTTAAAAATCGGACAGTTCGTGTGTCTGGAAAGATTTGGCAGAGATTGAAATAAGAAAAACCCTCAATTACTGCCATTGAAAAGAGAAGTTTCTGCGTGCTGTGCAGATATCTTTGCATCAACTAAAGCGGAATTATCCGTGTCTAAAAGTAAGCGTTAGTAAACCAATAAGTGGAGGGTTTGATTATGTAACACATAAGGAAAGTAGTGCGGACGTGATAGATAGCGACATTTGGCAGACTCGTGGAGGCGATTAATTAGGCTTGTGGAAGGAAGTCTGACCTTATTCGATTTCTGATAATTAGAAAGCTGTCAATGACATAACTTTTTCCTGGTAAACAATAAAGTTGGTGCTATTTTCTTCACAATAGATGTAAATGAGTTTTTATGGGGTAATCTTTGTGTCTACCTTTTTGAACTGTTTTAGAATCCGGTAGACTCATTTTATTTTCGATGTCTGGCTAGTGGCTCCTTACCGTGCAACAGACTATGGCGTAAATTAAATATCAGTCTTTACTGCACTTCACTCGTCCTTTCCGTCAGTATTACGCCATTATACATCGAGGTGGTAAATCTCCTCAGTCTCTGTCTCAGTCTCAGTCTCTGCTCTCCCGCCTTTTTGCCGGAAAATCTGTGACAAATTGGAAAAATTTCATGTATTTATTCCATGTGGGACTACTTTTAGTCAGGTTATGTGAGTCATATCTTCAGTAGAAGATGGACTACTGCCTTGGTATTTGACAAAATGTTCTTCTTTTAAGAAGATAAGATCATAAGATCATCATTACTTGTACATATGTAACATTTCTTCTATTTCTCTTTTACCACTTCTGTGCAGGGCTCAGGAACATGCGACTTAAATGTGACAAGACAAATGCACTGGATTTTAGCAATCAGACTTCTTTATTGTAAAAAGTGGACATCAAGTGAAGATATGTAGAGAATAAACTCTCAGTATAACACCCTGTAATCAATATTCAACAATATAAGTCAAGTGTTCCTTAAATAACAATGGCCATTATGTGGCTCTGACACTCTCTATTTTAATAAATACTGTTGGAATAATACTTTACATGTGACTTCTTTAATAAATAATTCTAGATTACTTTGTTGTACATTTATATGTTCATTTAATAGCAAAATCTACTTGAATTACCTGTAGCACCACCAAGAATTCAGGAATACACTCTGATAGAGTTACCTCTACAAGCTCTCTGATCCCTCAGGTTTGAAATGTACAGGACCCCATGTTTTATACTATTTGCCAATTGTTGTGGTCACGTGATGTCATGACATCACTGATGATGCCACTTCCAGTTTATACACATGCTATTTCCCACAATTCCACCAATGTGCTGATGAGGATCTCCTGCAACTATTACTACTATTTATAATATTTGTCACATCATTACACATACATAGTTTTTGTTCATTTTCACTTTGTAAAGCAGCTTCACAGCTGCTTTACACAGGAAGTTGCTTTTCCCTCCAATGTTTTACTCAGAAGTAAATGAAATTTATATCCTTTATATGGATTTAAGCTTGATGAATTCCACTCTTTAAAGTTTTGTAAAATAAAACTAAATTTTGTTATGATTTTCCAAATGTATAACATTTTGATAGGCTACTTTTACATAGATATGTAAGGAATGTGTGGAGGTATGCAAAGTATTCAAACACTGTGGTTTTAAGGCACATTTGGTTCATGAATGGGAAAAATTTCGGCATTTTGTACATGTTTTATGGGTTTTTGTACTTTTACAATAAGAAGTTTGAATGAAAACAAAGACACATTAATTTGTTTTTATTTATGGTTTATTAATATATAGAATAATGGTAACTGGGACTGAGACTGAGGGTATCTACACACTCTAACACATCTGTTTTGATGCTGGTCTTTATTAAGGAAACTTCAAACAATTAGTTTATCCGCCTATGTTTTAGCCAACTTATTGCTATTTGTATCATTTGATATAACCTTTTTTTGGAAAAAAATGTCTAAAAGTGTTCTCCGTGCAAAAATAACTCCAAGGGGACCTGTCAATTATGTTGTTATTTTAGTAATACATTTTTCTTAGCTTATTGATAACGCATAAAACAATATTCAGCATTGTTGAAGCAGATCCTTTCATGTTTATTGGCATCATTAGAGTTGGCATTACCTATTCATATCCACATGTTAGCCACGAGTGATGATGTTAAGTGGCACAATCAGTGAATATTAAGACACTTATCAAGCAGATGAATTCGTAAGAGCAGTGAACAAGAGAATACAAAGCAGTAGACTCTAAGGCATCAGAGAGACATTACCCTAGATTTACCACATGGCTACTTTGTCTCACCTAACTCTGTAGCTAACCATGGCTTGCACACAAATGAGCCCAATACAAACCCGAAAGCGTGTAGCCACATTAGACAGCTTTCTGAAAGGCCCTCTCTTGAGCATGAGTCGCAGAACAGCTGACAAAGACTCTCCTTTGAAAATGTCACACTCAATGATGGGTGAATAACTTCAATGAAAATGTGGTCAATGTGGCTCACAAACTATATTTCCTTTCTGTTTTGCTTGTTAATTTGAAGGAACCGCGAATCTGCTATTACAAACAATTTTCTATTCCTGATTCGTTGGCTTGCTTTAGTTTAGACAGAAAAGGGGTGATCTTTTCCGAGAAAGTTTTCTGGTTCCAAATTGTGATGTATCAAACCATGATTCGTATTACAAATCGTACATCAAACGAAAAAGAAAATGACCCCACATTCATCTTTAATTTACAGAATTTGGCATCAACCATGGCTTTTAGACATAAGTTTCGTCATAGGCTTTAGAAGCATTGATAAAAAGAAAGGAATAAGGGTAATTTGAAATCATTTAACGCACAAAGCTGGGATATTAAGGGCTTAGATGAGACAGTGATTGTCTTAAATTTCTTTGGAAATTCCAACATTTGTATTATAAACACTACACAGGCTGATTTAAAGTGATTATTGACTTTCCCTTGTGTAAGAGACCACTGCGTCATCGATTTCTGTAGTGATAGTCAATCTTTTGAATTCAGGAAGTGAACTGTTAGAACAGTTACTCAGCCCAATAATTCTCACAACAGGATCTATTCCAGGTCACACTGTGGATTATAGTTTATAAGGATATAGATCCTGAATTATTGCCCTTAATTATGCTGAGACAAAGTACGTAAAAATGTAATAAAATCGAAATTTCAGATCCTGCGGTTTTCCCCATCGATTTAAGTGATTATTTCGTAGTTCGATTCAAATAAAGAAAATATGGATACCTTCGATACTACTGATCGCCACCCTAATTTTATATTTGAAAATATAACGGACATTCAGTATTTAATTCCAGAATAGGGTTTATCAGACTAATTTCAAAATAAGCGTTTATTCATAAATTTCTCTGTGGATGTAAGGTCAGGGAAAGTCGACTACTCAAGAACTGCTCCCATGGGAAATGGCTGTAGAATTGATCGATAGTTGTGCAGACATCATCTTTATGCCTTAAAAGAATTTCTACGAAAATATGCAACAGATGTGATTCTGAAGCCCTTTTATGAGAAGTATGAAGTGTATCATGGGAAATCAATTGGTTCACAGATCATAAACATGAGACGTTATGCGATGTTATCTTCCTTTGAGTCTGCTTGGTAACTCATGTCCAAATGGGCGGATTAGTGGACCTTTATCTGGCTCAGGCATTGCTGGTCCAGCGAAGATAACCCATTAATCTCTGTCAATTTCGAAATAAAAAACATTTCTAATCTTAAACAAAAAATGTACTGTTCAAGGACTGCTACATTATCATAAATATAACTTTTTACCAGGTGGCGCCAGGAATGCGCATTGTCTCCAAAAGTCCGCGTCTGCTTAATTTATGCAGAGATTTTGGTCGAAAAAATTAAGTAGCTCTAAAATTTTAATTCGAACAATGGAGCCTTCCTACAGTGGATTAGAAGTAGATCTACGTTTACCTTGGCTTCTGTCGTGATTCCAATAATTTGGTTTGATTGAAGACAGCCAGTTCATACTTTGTAATGTTGTAATATTGGGAATTTGTCTATTTGCTGGTATCGTACATTAGTTCATGTTTCGTTTGGAAAGATACCTTAATACATCGGTATTAATATCCAGCGTGCCTTAGCCAGATAATATTGGATGTTTGACAGAAACAGCTTGATTTATACTGGCTTTATTATGTACGACCATTGACTGCACAAATTTATAGTTACATTACTTTGTAGAACAAGCTCATTGCTGTGGATCGTGCAAAGCGTCAAGTAAATTATTTCTTCAAATTTACAGCATATTGTGTCCAGATCTTGTAAACTCCAGGTGAAGCAAAATCGTCAACCTCGGATCCAGATGAAAATGAAAGATCCGAAATGCCTTCCCAAAGTAAACACATTAAACATACCGTCAAAATATACGAATCAGACTCCTATAAAATATAAAAAAAATACCCCGTGTTGTGTATGCATATAAAATTTTTAAAGCACTTTGGGATAGAAAGGACCAAAACTTACCACCCAGTATGTGCGAAAGGTATGATTTGAGTTTTTGTAGACATTCAGAGTGAATTGTTTCTTGCGCATGTCCACCTCGTTTTCTTTTCTTCCAACAAATTGCTTAAAATTTGAGATATTTGGGACAACTTCAGAAAAATGATTTTTATTTTGCAGCTTTTATAATTTTATTGCAAGGGGATTTAAAGCCCTGGATTGATGCTAATTGTAAGATTTACTACTGAGGCATTAATGCTGAGAATTAAGACTGTCCTCTCTGATAGAGACGTTCATTTGTCACTCTTACGCGTGTAAGCGTGCAATTACTGTAATTAATCTTGAAGCACAATTTTCACTAAGAATTAATCAAATAAAAACTTTATTCTCCTGCTTCTGTGACTTCATGGGCGAATGTTATCGTCTGAGTTTACATGGACCATTGTGGCGATAAAAAGTGGAGGTAGTCTAATGACATTATTACTAAGTGTAATCGAATCTGTATCGATGTGAGACATTAAGGATGTCTGTTCTCTTTCATGGTTTATCCACTTAGATGGTATCAGCAGCACAGAATGTAAACTGCGTCTGCTTCCAAATCTGGCTGACTTGGTAAAAATAAAGCCGTCTAGTACTTTATTCGTTCCCATTAATAACCTCCGTAGGACAATTTATTTCCGTATTCGGTAACTTTCCTCTAAATTAATTCGTGGATTAAGCCACACACGATGTATCTCATTGAGTCATTGGAGACAATGTGAGTTGCTTCGGCCGATTAATTGTAAGATTGCTAATGCAATAAAAAGGGAATGTATTTATTTCACGTAATACTTTTAATGGTAGGAAATAACGAAGAATATAAATAAGCTTTAATTTTATCTGGTGCAAAGAGGCGAAGTAATAACATGCATAATCATCAATGCATTATTTTGGATGCAGTTTACAAAAATGGAAAAATTGTCACTTCTACGTGGACAGTCAGATACGCCATCAACGATTTCACTTCAGCCACTAAAAATGAAGTATTTCTGTTGAAATATAAAATGAAAGGACTGTGAACTTTAACTACTAGGGACGGAGAGAAATACATTATGTGACTTGTATTACAGGCAAACTGCCCTGCAAATATTGTTAATCCGTGTCGAAAGTTTGAGGGAGTAAACATAATGATCGAAGCGTGCGACACACTTTCCGATCAATCGGTCGCTTTTATCACCAACCAACCACCTGTTCACACGAAGAAAGTCTCTTTCTGCTCAGAGTAATTCAATCTTTTTTAATATGGCGGCTTTGTGTAAACTTGTAATAGAGATAAAGAACGAAAAAAAAAATTTCATACATATGTCATGTGGAACATTGATGATGTTTCACATTCACATGACGCAAGCCAAGCAAAAGCACGTCACAGCAATTAAAAAGTTATCTTGTACAAAATGTTGTATAAAATTAAGTACAGCTTTATTATAAATTACACATCACATTATGTAATAATTGTAAACTAGTAATTATTATCGTAATTAAAGATAATTAAAAATAAATTAAAAATCACGAAACAAAGTAGATTCTATAGTTTTAATGTTTCAATAGTTAGGTTATTCATTTCCTAATAGAACAGGATATACGTGGCTCAGAAAATTAAGTAGTTCTTTCAGGAATATCCTTATTAAAACACAAAAACCTATTGTAGAGTCAAACAAAGTTTTACTCAAATTTATGAGTTTAAAGTTCTCCTTTCTTGAATAATAAATGAAGTTTACTGTACATAACATATACATGCATACATTTGTACTTAAATACTGAAAATGTTTACACTGCCAGTAGATATTGGGAGATTTATGACGTTAGCGGATCTAACCCATGCAAGCTCATGTCATTTTGTACGTACAGATTATATGTTTACAACACAGAAAGGGGTAACCCATTTTCAATAGAGGATCCGTTTCCTGTATTCGAATTGGTACTGCTTTCAATCAAGTTCGGTTTCTTGACGAATCGATTTTGAAGAGCAATTTTCATCTGAGATGGTCGAAGTCTCCACATAACGTCTTTACTTAGTGCGTAAACTATCGCGTTTAGTGCACCTTGAAGAGGTGCGAAAATTGCATGCATGATAACTAAACCGAATAGAGGTTCCTCATCAATGGAATTTTGTATTCTGTTAATTAATGGGAAAACAGTAACTGCCAGATAGACAGATGGATACGCCATGAGTGGTTTTACATCGTTCTTCAACCACACCATGCTTCTTTCTGTAATTGGGTCAAGTTGCCCTAATTCCGCTGCTCGATTCAATTTATAAACTCTCCATATTATGTATGGGTAAATCAGGAACAAAATGAAGATTGTGAAAATAAGTGGTCCATACCATAGTCCGTATCTCCATTCTTCTTTATTAATTACCCAGCACCATACACCAGCAGGGCCGTACACATCAAAAATTGCTGGTACAACAGATATAAAAACGGGCAGACCCCAAGAGAGTATGTTGTACTTCAATTCATGCTGAACCGTTTGTTTCATTTTGACTGCATTCATGTAGATATTAAACGTGATACATGCTATCCACAGTAACGTTGCATAATCAGAATACATGACGAGCCAACCTAAAGCTTTGCACGCGTGTCCATTTGGCTTCAATTCGTTGAAGAAATAAGATATGCTGTGGATTAGACCACATATGGTCAAACATGTAACAAGTCTGTGTGCCAGATGTGTGTACAGTTTTAAAAACCAAACAATGAAAAATATGAAGAGGCATCCGATCAGGGTTAAAGATGCAATTATCCTTCTAATTATATCGATTGTCAAACATTCTGAGTCATCGTTTAAGTAACATTGTACGTTTTCTGTCTCATTGGATGCCTTTAGTGGTGTTGTAGTACAACTAACGTTCGTAATTTGCAAAGAAACGTGAAGACATATTAGTGCAAAGATACCAATGCTTTTCCTGAAATTGTAAAGGGAAAATTAACTCATTCAATTTTCTGGTCAAATTCAAGCTTTGTTTTATATTATTACAAATATAAGAACAATGTGTAATTTTTTTCGTAAACGTTTTATTCATTAAAAGATACGATAAAAATACTTACATGTTTATTGCACGGAATGTACATGAATTATGCACGTCCTCTCTTACAGTACTTCCTAATATAACTAATACTTCCTATTTCCAACAGAAAATAGAAACATAAACTGACATTTGCCTGTTGGTATTTCCACACAAAATTTGGTAACCGAGGCCTGTCACAAGCGTGTAAATAAATAATTTGGATCGTGCAGTTGAGTCTGCAATTGACGTCACTGTCGAGATGGTGAATTTAATGTAGAGTGTGCGAGTGAAAATGTGTACAATCTCTTTGAGTGAAACTGGCTTAATCAATTGCACGCATGAGTGAGAATTTGTTTATTTACGAAGTTGGTTTGCCAAAAACCCAATGTAGGTCCATCTCACCAAAGTGAGATCTATCACTTGTTTCTTTTTAGATAATAATTAAGCTATTGTACAGAAGATAATTTTTAAGTATTACAGACCACAAATATTACCATTAAATTGCTAATATTAAAGATGCTTCATAAAATGTTTATCAATTTCTCCCAACAGATCTGAAACCGTATCGCTTGTTAGATATTGTCATTCATATATTCCAGTGGTGATGAAGGAAACCAGAAACTGACATTTATGTTATTACTGCGTCCCTCAAAACACTTATGTTCTCATGTTTCATAAAAAATGTTCCCTTTAAAATTACATTTCATTATTCTGGAATACAGAAAAAGGATATAGAAAAAAATGAACAAAAACAACTAATTAAACAATATTTACAGCTTCAATAAGTCATACAAAATATAACTTCTCTTTTCTTGAATAAATGTTTAACATTATGTGATGTAAAGTGTTCTGAAAAGATATTTCGTTTGAATAAGTTCAAATCCAAGAATTGTCCTTCATTTCGAAAGATGTCGTTTTGTTGTCCTTGATTAATTCTTCTTTCCTTGTAATAGCTGCGTGTTAATTATTAGTTGCGTTTATTATTAACTGTGCATAAATGACTAGCGCACCTCATATTGGTTTAGTATTGTATACTGCGCATGTGCCTACCAGCCAGCATGGCATTCATTTCAAATAAAGATCTGGATCAGTTTTACATTAATAGTTACTTTGTTCTTGATCCAACAACTACTACATGGTGTCAGAAATAAAGGAAAAGATCCAGTGCTCATTTACCTGTGTTATGGAGATCCAAAACTGCATAAAGGGTGGTATATTTTAACTTTAACTTTATCATGACCTTGATCAAGGACGACATCTTGACTTTACGCATGCAAAGTGATCAGAAATTTCTGGATCTCAGGATCTATTGCCGGTAGACAGTTGCAATTAATACATTACACAATATACACTGCAAGGTGTCTACAGTGTAAATTTGGAGTTTTTTCAGCAAGCTGTTTCTCCACAATATTAGTTTGAAATTTTGAAATTCAAAATGGCTGCTGACATGCTACATCACATCACATTTGCATTGGAGCAACTTCATTTATAAACTGGTAATTCCTATTTATGGTGCTCCAACAGACTTAACCATATGCCAATGCATTTTTAACAGTACCACCATATTTATTCCAACAATATGGCTCAAGTTTTCAAGGATCTACCATGTTTTTAAACTATTGGTAAACTTTTGGATGAACTTTTTGCACTGAAACAGCTGATGCCTGCTTTCCATTTTATGTGCATAACACACACACCATCGAGTTCCCACACCCTTTTATAGTGTGTGACACACATGTTTTGGGTACACACACACATCATTGAGTTTCTACAGTGTTTCATGTATTACAAATTTTTCACTGTTGTGCCAGTGCATTACTACTATCATTACAAATGGCTGAGACAAAATTCGTTCAATCTATCCCAATAAATCAACCACAAATGGACTGGAAATACAGCAATCCATGTGAAGCATTTAAATTCTTTTGGGATCAAGTTGATCTAGTTTTGATCAGAGGTGCATACAAGGATCTTGAGGCTGATCAGAAAGTGCCAACATTACTTAATTGGATGGGTCCAGAAGGCCAGAAGATCTATAATGATGATCTAATCTTTGAAGGTAGCAGAAGCAAAGACAATTTGAAAGACATTCTCGACACATTTCAGAAACATTTTCAACCATTACAAGCCATGGTCCACTCTTGGTATACAATGGGGAGTCTTTACAGTAATGCTTGTAAGGACCAGAGTGATTTTATGTCTCAACTATGAAGTTTATCCAAAGATTGCGTGTTTACGAATCCAGATGAAGTTGTGAAATTCCTATTTTTAATGCACAATACCCACAAATGTGTACAGGATCAGTTTTTGAAAGAAATTACAAAGGACACAACCCTTTCTCAAGTTTTAACAATCACACACAAAGTTGAAGCTACCATTGCCAGTGGAAAAATGGCACAGCATTTACACAATGCATCCAGCGATAAATCAGTTGACAGTGTCCAAAAACACAAATGTCACCCTACTCCTCACAGGGGTAGGGGCAGTGGTGGCACCCAGCCATGCAGCTTAAGCTGAGGCCATTCATGCTATAATTGTGGATGACAACACCAACCCAGACAGTGCCCTGCATATAATAAGACTTGCTACAGTTGCAGAAAATCCGGTCATTTTTCAGAACTTTGTCATTCCAGGGGTACATCTCAACACAGAAATCAACAAACACAGCATGGTACTGCTACTCACAGCAGAGGCTGAGGTCATGGATTTTGTTCAAGAAAGGACTTTCATGACATTGAGAGGGACAAATTTGAGTATGATAGTGTTAGTGTAATCTGCCATGTGCATTTTGAGCTTCATTCACGCAACTCCAAGCATTACTTGGACAATGTTATGTTTGACAAACTTTCTAAATCATGTGGTTCAAATCGCATCCTAACCAATGTAAATGCATGCAGTGACAATGGCATAAGTCACAAAATACAGTTTAAAATAGATACAGCTGTGGCTGGCAATCTGTTACTGTTTTCAATGTCCAAGAAGCTACACCCAAATGCATCAAATCATTCATTACAAAATAGTCACGATCAGAATATAACTTTACAGGCATATAACAAAAGCAAAATCAAGCAACTTGGTCAGTGTACATTATCACTCACAAACCCAAATGCCAATTCTGGTAAGCATGTATCCGCCAGTTTTTACATAGTTCCCAATCAATTCAAACCAATTTTGGGATTACAAGACCTTATGGCATTAGATTTAGTATCTTTCAACTGTCCAAC